>JACSZP010035524.1:0-10211 GCA_016161895.1 Pinna nobilis | reverse complement strand
CGCACGCCCGGAACAGAGGCGTGTGCTTCAGTAAATCTGTTGCATCAATTTGTGCACCGTGGTCCAGTAGCAGCTTGACTGTTGAAGCATGACCAGAAAGGGCAGCAGCATGTAAAGCTGAAATACACATACATATACATACATTTGTTATGTTGACATTTTACTGTTCTTTAAAACATAGAAATCAATGGAACATGAAAAACATGGTATGTGAGTTTTTTGTTGTTTGTTGTATCGTTCTTTAATGTCCAACTCAAGAATCTTTCAATTATAGGGAGATGTCACCGTGTGCTAGAAAGCGCAACAAGTGTTTCCTATACTCGGCACTAATGGCGAGAGAGTAGGGAGGGATCCTTAATGTTGGGGCACCTACTGTGAAGCAGAACCTCTGTTTTTTTTAATCTTTCATTAGAAAGGTAGGGACAGACAACCACAGCATGGCTTGGGCTCTAACCCCAGACCTCACAATCAGAAGTCGAATAGGCTAACCACTAGGCCATGGTAGTCCTGTACTGTGTTTAACTGTAAGAGGTGATACAATGTTTTGCAAAGTCACTTTAATCACTTCAAGATATATGATTTTCAAATACTTCTAAGATGAGGTTTAAGCACTTTTCAGTTTTTATAGGCATTTCTAAAATCTTTCCTTAAATTATTATTTTTAACTACCGCCCACTCCATCACACATGCACTTATGTTGTCTTAAAATTTGAAAAACACATTTGATAATGAAAAACATCATTAAAGAGGAAATTCAAGTTAGATTCTTACGAAATTTAAGTCTTGACCAGGGGGGTGTTTTGGGCACATGTCCTTGGGCAGTTACATATGAAAAATCTACTTGCCCACAACATAAATTAATTTACCCATATCATTCCAAGTTGTAACCCCTTTAAAACACTACTTTTCTATGGACAATCAAAAAGCAAAAATTAACTTGTCAAAGTGCCCAACATAACGGGTTGGGCAAGTCCGGCATGCTATTTTCACATCCCTCCTGACTATTCTCATTATTTTGAAAATCAAGCAGACCACTCACCTGTCCCACAGTTTTTATCGGCTTGTTGAATGTCAACGTTATTTTTTAGGAACACATTAATCACATCATCAGCTCCCTTCCCAGCAGCCCACATAAAAGCTGCCCGACCTTCCACGTCTGGCTCATCAATGACATTTTTACGAGAAAGAAAAACAGCGACAGTATCCTGCAAGACATAAAGTTCTAGTGTAGATGAAATTTCAAACACAATGTGAATACATTTGTATCTTGTACTACTTCACTTGGACGACAACCTTATTTTACAGTTTAACCTATTTTAAGAGACTTTCACTGGAAGTAGCAAAATGGGTCACATATGACAGGTGGTCTCTTAATTCAGGTGATTTATATAGGAAAACCCAGTTTTGGGAACAAAAATTTTGGTCTATAAGACACTTAATTTCTATAATTCAGTGTGTCACTAATGCAGGTTAGACCGAGTGACAAACAAAAATTAGATTTATGTGTTTCTATCGAAGCTACTCAAACCTCATACATGTACTGGTAAAAAGAACAACTCAGTTTTCTGATATTTTTTTTAAGTCTCTTAGGAGTTATTACTTGTTATAGTGAGATTTGAATAAATATCACCAAAAATTATAATTTTACACTGGTACAGTTTAATAAAATGACATAGAATTAATAATCATACATCTCAAATAGTAAAACCAGTATCAGAGTACCATCCAGAAGACCAGCATATCTTCTCACATATTTAAAATCAGCCAATACCTGTTGTCAAACACAGGTGACAACCCTTGTGGTTTAAAGAGCAAAGCTCAAACCAAATGGGCTGACATAGGCCCACTATACATATATATCAAGAAGCCTGCACTTCTGGTTGGTGAGGATATAGACCTCAATAATTCCAATATTTTTCTGGTTTGACTAGATCTGCAGTTTGCTTGTTTATTTGAAGTAACCTGGTTTTCCTTTCCCCATGCTTATTTACCAATGTTTTCTTCAATTGCCAAAACTAGATGCTGAGCCAAGAATAAAGGATACTTTGAGTAACCAAGGAAAAACTGGAGCCCTATTAGGTATCAGATAGGGGGCTCTATATATATCAAATAGCTTTACACTTTTGGTCGGTGAGGGTACGGACCAAAATTATTCCAGTTTTTCCTGGTTTGACTAGATCAATTTGCTGATTTACTTGAAATAACCATGGTTTTCTTTTCCGAGTTGCATGGTTGTCATTTTTTTTTTCAGTCATTGAAATTGGATGCTAAGCTAAGAATGATTTGAGTGAGCCAAGAAAAACTCAATACATGTAACTGGAACTGTGCACTTACATTGTAGGTATCATACAGGGGGCTTTTTTAATACTTACATGATAATTATTTTGTGCAGCATAATGTAGAGGAGTAGCACCATTTGAATCAGAACTTGAGTAATCAGCCCCATTATCTAACAGTAATCCTACTATCTGAGAGTGACCTGAAAAAGGAAGTAGAATTTAAGTAATCAGACCCATTCGTCTAACAGTAGTAATCCTACTATCTGAGAATGACCTTACTTAAGTATGGTATGGTATTGTTGTTTCACATCCCATTCAAGAATATTTCACTCATATGGACACGTCACCATGTGCCGGTGAAGGGCTACAAATTTTGCCTATGCTCGGCACTGCTGGCTGTAGAGCAGGGAGGGTTTTTTGACGTGCCAACACGTACTGTGACACGGGACCTCGGTTTTTACTGTCTCATCCGAAAGAAAGGGACAGCCAACCGCGGAGTGGCGCTTCTCAGCTCAAACCCGGATCTTTCGATTTCACAGTCGAACACGCTAACCACTCGGCCACGGAGGCCCCACCTTACTTAAGTAGTACTTGAGTAATCAAACTGAACACCTGAATAGTAATACCACTGCCTGAAAGTAAACTGGAAATATTCAATTGCAATTAGACTCATTCCAACAGAAATATTTAAGATTATGGTCATCATCATATCATGTGAAAACAAAATATTATAGTTTTTTAAAGATCAACTAACCTAGAACTCCAGCCCAGTGTAATGGCGTCCGAAACATGTTGTCCAGTGCAGACACATTACAATTCTCAACTGAGGTCTGAAAAAGAATGGTAAAACAACAATAAAGCAACAACAACAGATATTTACATTATTCCAATTTGCGACAAGTTCTTAGTTGACTTTTATCCGTTACACACAAAAGTAAAATCATAAACAAAATCAGCATTAAATATTCAATCAAATAACTTCATTATCAAACAATTTCTATCTCATGCCTTAGAAAAATCAAATGGTCAGTTATTGCAAATTTACAGATGGCTTACAAAACTTCACCTCTGTTACCTTGTTCTATAACAATGAAATGATGATTTGACTTACAAGAGATCTGACTATGGCCTCGTTCCCATCAGCCACTGCTAAATGTAGAGCTGTCCGACCTTCGTAGTCCTGCCAGTTTATAACACTAGGAGTGGTGTCCTGTAGAAAAGTAAAGATTTTGTATGGTATACTATGGTATGGTATTGTTGTTTAACGTCCCACTCAAGAATATTTCACTCATATGGAGACGTCACCGTGTGCCAGTGAAAGGCTACAAATTTTGCCTATGCTCGGCACTGCTGGCCGTAGAGCAGGGAGGGTTCTTTAATATGCCAATACCTACTGTGACACGGGACCTCGGTTTTTACTGTCTCATCCGAAAGACAAGGACGGCCAACCGCGGAGTGGCGCTACGGAAAGATTTTGTAAAACAGAAAGATTTTAAAACAATACTGAGTGAATATATCATAATATATGATATCAAATTTTTTGGACAAGTGTATTATTACTGCACCAGAATAATTTGAAAATGAATATCAAGTTATTTTACATGCACACACAATATGGGCTGCTTGGTTGGAGGGACTACGAGCACTATCAAATGTAGTCAGATGCAAATTCAAACAGGAGCATAAAATTGGAATTCCAAATCATTAAAAGGGGAGATTAAGGAAGTCATATTGAATCATCTTTCTGAATTTAAAATGGCATTCACGCTTTCTTTAAGTATGATCAAGATATCTTTGACACGTTTAGTGTGTTTTGTGTAGTAAATGGATGTACCGACAGGCACAGAAAGCTACATGTATGCATCCCACTTCTCATTAAGTGGTGATATAAACATTCATATACCAAAAAGGAACAACTCATAGATTGTAATCAAGAAACAAATCTACTATTGAAGAATTTGATGATCATATCTACAGCTACAATTTTACTATTGAACAATAATGAGTCAGTGACATTGAATAGGATTATCTCCCCTTGTTTACTCACCAGTATTGTTTTGACACAGTTCACTGCCTCTGGATCCCTACTGCTGGCTGCCCAGTGTAGTGGAGTCTTCCCTTCTATGTCAGGTATACCAATGTTGGAATCCTAGCAAGGAAAACACAGAAAATATATCATTATAAACATAGACTCTGCCAATACATGTACAAGAGCCCTAGCTGATGCGTATTGTTTATAATTAAAGTGCATGATTCAGAATTAAACTGAAACTAAGTCACATTTTGATAAATAAATCATGGTCGTGTAGAAATTGATCATTGATTGATAAAATTCCAAATTAGGAATTGATTGAAACTCATTGGAGGACAAGGCCCAATTGAATTTTAGTGCATAAATACTCTATTAATGCATTCAAACTGGGTAAAAGCTTATCCATGATGCTGTGTACATGTACATTGTAACTCTAAAATCAGAATGACTGAATATAAAACTATGTCATCTCAAACTTATTTCTATGTAAACTGACCTGTTTTATCAGCAATTTTATGTGATCCATGTTGCCGTAGGAGGCTGCCCAGTGCAAGGCTGTTCTCTGTAAAGAAGATATAATCAGACATTACATCAATGCTAAAACTTTTCTCAAGAAATCTTTGTAAACTAGATGTGCTGTTTCAAAATGGATGGTTGGGTGTATTGTTGTTTAACGTCTCACTCAAGAATCTTTCACTTATGTAGACACACCACCATATGCCAGTGAAGGGCAACAAACTTTGGCTATGCTCGGCACTTATTGCCGGTGTACAGTGAGGTCTCCTAATGCACTAACTGTGATACAGAACCTTGGAGTTAATCGTCTTATCTAAAAGACAAGGAAAGTAAACCATAGCAAGGTTCAGACTCTAAACCACGACCCCAGGATCAGAAGATGAACAGCTTACTGTTTAGCCATGATGGCCCAAGCTCATATTTAGGAAAAAAGAGGACAGTTGACATATAGTACACTTGGCCATCATGTGCATAAACATCCAACAAAATATCAAAGCTTTTAATATCTCCATAAGTGTAGAAACAGGTAGTTGAATAAACCATGAACTTATCCTTGGATGGACAGATGAATGGACAGACAAACGGGAGTGAATTAATTTACTTCCCCCTGACTGTTTGTAGATGGAGCATAATAAGTTTGAAATAATTTTAGATATGACGTTATTACTAATCTGTAGTGTTGAGCCAATTCTTTATCTGATCATCAGTAATTTACATTAGTGTGCACATTATTTCTATCAACTGATCAGTAATTCACATACATTAAATCTATCAACTGATCAGTAATTCACATACATTAAATCAATCAACTGGTCAGTAATTTACATACATTATTTTTGTCCTGATCGTCGATTTCACCAGGTGATAGCTGCCGCAGAAGTAGGGCCATACATTTGGACGATTTGTGTCTCGTACATAAATGAAGCGCTGATTGTCCCTCATTGTCTTTGTTCCTGCAGTTAGCTCCCTTTGATAGAAGTAGCTTCAGCAATCGAAAGTTACCCTGTAAAATGAAAAAAATATATATAGTGAAACTTACTAATACATGTATATAACAACCTTTTTGGGGGCTCAAGAAAACTGGTCTTTATAGGGAAGTGGTCTCTAAAAAGCACTTGATTTAGGCACAAATGGTATGTTTGGGAACAGCGAAAAACAGTCTTTGTTACCAGTTGGCTTTATATACAGGTGGTCAATAAGGAGTTTAGACTGTAGCCTATACATGAGGGTTGTATTGGAAATCTGGTGATTGGGATTGACTCCATCAACACTACTACCTTTATATTAACTGTATACATTAACATGTAGACCTATATGTAATTGCAATTATAATTAAAACAGATGCCTGATTAAAATATATGCAGATAAAGACTAAGCTTCGCACACATATATAAACAATGCCTACATAGCCATTGCAATGAAACACTTTAAAAGAAAAACCCTCAACTCTTTTCCTCAACAAATAACCTTATCAGTGCATATACATGTAAGTGCATACATGTAGTTCCAATCTTAAATTTACCTGGTTGGACAAGTTTTAAATTTCTTAAAGAAAGTTGTTTTATTTTTTTTCAAAACCTTGACAGGAATTTAAGACAAGAGGAATTTATTACAAATAAAAATACAGAGTTGTCAAATTCCTGCGGTAATAAAGTGGTCGAGATAAACTGGACAACTGAAAACTTTTGACAAATCATCAATCTTATCGAGCCTTTACAATTCCGCAATCACTTAATCTGCCCTCCCCTCACATCTGGCTGAGTTTCACCACAGAATAATGGTCGAATGTTTGAACAGCTATCGCCAATGCAATATTCATAGCACATGTACACACAATGTCTGACAAACATGCAGAAGAACAAGGGTTCTTTGTACACAGAGATCTCTGAAATTTAATAGTATCGAAATTTGTAGCAATCTTTGAGTTCAACAAGTACATGTACCTCACTCAGCTGTTTCTATAATTTAAGTAATTTTCTCCTTAACTTTCTCTTTCTATTTAATCATGTATTCTTTCTCCTCATAATATATTTTTTACTTTTTTCTACCCAATTTTACATTTCATGTGCTAATCTCATCTTTTGAATTGAAACACTTGCCTATTCTAATGTGTAAATTACTCTCCCCCTCCCTCCCTCTCTTTTGTTCTCTCTTTTTCTATCTATCCCTCTGTCTGTGTCTCTCTCTCTCTGTCTGTCTGTCTCTGTCTCTCTCTGTCTGTCTGTCTCTGTCTCTCTCTCTCTCTCTCTCTCTCTCTCTCTCTCTCTCTCACCTTGTGAGCTGCCCAGTGGAGAGCTGTTCGACCTCCTTTATCTTTGGCATCAACATCGGCACCAGCTCTGACCAACAGCTCTGCACAGTCCAGTCGGTCAGCGAGGACACAGAACATAAGAGGAGTCCGGCCAAACTGATCACCGGTATCGACTTCATGACCATTGGCTGAAACACAAAATGTAACAATGTGAAACAAAGTAGGCTACATTAATGTATCAGAGATTTCAAGGAATGAAGACAAATAGCTACAATGTATGGACCACTTAAACAAGAGTTGTCGGAAGACAATCTCTCACCCAAGAACAATGTACATGTACTTGTATATGAAAAGTAGGGTTAAACATTTTTTTCTAAAAGTTGGCCCTAAAAAAAATCATGATGAGTCCATATGTGGAATATCAAAGTCGTATTTTTTTCTAGTTAAAATGATATAACCCATGTTAAAATCATCTGTACATGTACCAATGCCACCACTGATGACTACAGATTTTGGCCCATCAAGTTAAAACTGCATTATCTATTACAATAAGACATGAAACATTTTCCACCTTTCCTCGGATGGTCTCTTAACTCTTTCACCACTGCAGACCGTAATAGACTGGTCCAACACAATAGAAAAGTGCATACTACACATGTACAGTGATACTTAGGGGTGAAAGGGTTAAAACAAGTTAGACTGTAAATGTTCTGTAAATCCTTATAACCACACTTGCTGATGTTACTTACCGACAATCAGCCGAGCTAGAAGCGCCTTGTCACCGTTTACAGCCGCTGCATGGATCTGTGTGATGTTCTCAAACTTTGGGGACTCCTGTGGTTCCTTCCTCACTGTCTCAGCAGTGCTGTCCATTTGCTGTGAAAGAAAATGGCGACAACTCCTTACCCATAATTCATCAGCATAAGAAAACTAGGTGTGATGGGCCCCCAATGCCCTCATGTATCCATAGTAACAATTAAATTATAATTTCTTTTAAATCTGACTGGCATAATTCAAAGTTATTTAATCCCCATCAAATATTAACATGACCTAGGCGTTTTTCCATCTAGAATGTGCGTGAGTGTTCATCTATATTATACTAGGGATGAAAAATGGTCGTACAATGGACGATTATTGATGGCTTCTCTGATGGACGTACATTCAATGAGACCACTGGAAAAAAAAATCCTCCCATATGTGTTTTCCAACAATAAAAAGATAAATAAAAAGCTTCCTGTTCAAATTGATTTTACAGAAAAAAAAATATGGTCTGAGAACTAGAAATTTAATCTTAAGTTGCCTTACCTGGCCATCACTGGGCCGCTCTGGCCCTGACCCTGTTGTCATCTCATTTCCAGATATCTGTAAAAGGAAGAAAAAAGTAATTTGAAGCAGTTCTTATACAATGTATGTTGCACATATCACATACATCAAGCTTCATTATAATTGGAATATTGACCCTGCCAACCCTATAGACCATAAAAGACTAGTCTCAGAAAATAGAAAACAGCATTCCATTTGGATAGTTAGGGTAGAAAGGGTGAATTTGTAATCATGTCAAATTTGTATACTCTATTTATTATACAAAGATTCCTGCCTGTAGAAGGTTAGTGTCATGAATGCAGTTTGTGATTGGATGGGGGTTCAAGATATAAGACCTGCAAGACTTAATTGTACAGCCTGTGCCATTTTCCTGATCTAGTGTCCCCTCATAAAAAAAAAACTGCAATTCCAAGACACTAAAGATCTGTTCTGCTCATCCTGCAACTAGATATTAAAACAAAATCAAAATAATTCACAATTTTCAAAAACGTATTTCAAACAACTTTGGCGTCACTACAGGTACTTTGCCAAAGAATATTTGACAACTACATGTTTGCGACTTGAAATAGGATATCAGGTTTTATTCATCCAACAGTATTGCTATTCAGTTACCTTTTGGTAGTTCTAGATGACTCTATGGAAATTTCGACGATTTCAATGGATCTTGTCAAAGTTAAAAGTAGGTACAATTTTGATACCTGTCACTGACATATATACATGTACTGCTATTTCGTATTTCTCCTCTGACGCTAAAAGGAAAAAATTGTTGGTTTGCTGTAATGTGACTCAGCTAGATTTTTCATTTGAGTAAGCAGGAATTTTTTTTTTTTGAAAACTGTAATCTATATATTCCAGTATGCATAAACATGTACAATACTGGTACATGTATAAGCAATGAAAAAATAATAAAAGATTTACATAAAAAAAATTCAATTCTCGGAATGGCAGGTTTTGGAATGTGAAGCTACATGTAGGTCACGTTACAGCAAACAATCATTTTTTTTTTTTATTGATGACCCAGTATACATTTCCAGTTCTTACAAGAGAACATGTACAAGATACATGTATATCTACATGTATCTTGCTTGATTTAGCATTATAATTTCTAATACATATGTACATTCAATGTACACACCTTAAATTTGTATAAATTGATAAATTTTGCAAAGTATCATTTGGTTATTGGTAAATTACAATATCTTATATATAGTTACATGACCAATTAGTATACATGTACATGCATGTTCAAATGAATGAATGAATAACAAAATATCACTTTTGTATACAGGGTTTGTTTATAATAAATGCATGAAACATCCCATCATTCCCATGCATATGTAATACAGTTGTGGCCGCCATTCCTCATTAATCCAGACACCAATAGACCAGATTCTTCACCTTCCAGATGACATTTCCGGAGAACGAAAATTTCAAATTGCATTGGACATTAGGAAAAGTACATGTACATTTCAGTACAGGGCCTCTGTGGCCGAATGGTTAGCATGTTCAACTTCGAATCAAAGGGACCGGGGTTCGAATGCCGTAGTGCCAATCCACGGTTGGCCGTCCCTGTCTTTCGGATGAGACAGTAAAAACCGAAGTCCTGTGTCACAGTAGTTGTTGGCACGTTAAAGAACCCTCCTTGCTCTACGGCCAGCAGTGCCAAGCATAGGCAAAATTTGTCGCCCTTCACCGGCACACGGTGACATCTCCATATGAGTGAAATATTCTTGAGTGGGACGTTAAACAACAATGCAACAACAACAACAACTGCAAATTGGGAAAAAGAGCCATTGGAAACAAATCCTAA
>JACSZP010035509.1:0-15505 GCA_016161895.1 Pinna nobilis | reverse complement strand
ATTGGTGCCGCACAGAAATTTGAACTCAGGGATAAATCATGAAAATAGATGAATACTGCTGGCGCATTGAAGTCCCATCAATGAACATCTAAATTACAGGTGGTCGTAGTACATATAAAATACTTTTTAAATACAGTTTATTTCATTTAAAGGTCAATTCATGAAAGGAGAAAATCTAATCAATGTTTTATCTTCTACCCCAAATGATTGTACATTGTATTTCAAGGTCTGACAAAAACAAAGTATTGTGTGTTGTAATTTTAGAAATGATTTAAATAGACCTAAAATCAAATTCCCATTGAAATACAAAATTTCAAATGGACACCCATTATGGGTAACGACTTTCATTGAGACAAAAATGCATGTACTCATTTTTGTGTTCCTCATTTACATTTGATGGCATACCTCTCTACATCCCAACCAATCCCTCAAAAAAATCCGTGAGAACTCTATCATGGTAAATTAATATTTCAACTTTTTCAGCATGCAAGTTTATCCTATCTAACTACTGTAAGCCCCTGTGTTGTTCATTGTCTTGGCAATTCGCAAAGAGTTCTCTTTGAGACAATATCATTTGCAACATATATAGGAATTATCAATGAACCAAATACAACCGAGTGGCAAACTTTTAGCAACAAATGACAAAATATATGAGACCTCTAGTAATACACGAACAACAAATTACAAACAATATGACCCCATATTTGGATATAGAGGGGGAGGGGGTTGGTTGAGGGGTCCGGACCCCCCCCCCACCTTGAAATTGCAAAATATATACCAATATTGGTTATTATGCTTAGATTCTCATTTTAACAGGGTTAGATTTTTCATTTTTACTCGTTGGACCCCTCGGAAAAAATCCTGGATCCGCATGTGACCCTTTTAGCGAAAAAATGGTGAATACATGTACTTGTACAATTGTTAGAGATTTGTTTCTTCATATCCACAAAAGATTCTGGACTGGCAATGATTTTTTGTAGTTAAATCTGTGCTATTGTCTTTTAAGTGTTGCTACCTATCTATATTCAAAGAGGTTGCATGCAAATGTTTTCAAAACTTGCCAGCTTTCACCATCAAAATTGATCGCAAATGATTTGCTGTAATTCGCCCCTATATTTGACTAGGGCTTAAGTCCTCACTGTATCCTTTTCATGTGGAAATATTACAGAGATTCTTTGAAATATACAGTATATTTTGGTACGTAGTGCTCCTTTGTGAGTTTTATTCTCACTTAAGTATTTCCAGAGGGCAATAAGACAAAGATCTGTACACACCTTTTTTTCATAAGTATATCTCTGTATGCCCATCACTTGAATCTTTTGTAAATTTACAGTAGGAAAAATGTGTGATTGTGTAAGTAGATAAAATACTTGTCTAAAACTGTAGTCTTTGATCTTTTGTTACATGTATATATCTATACATAGCACTTCACAAAGATAAAATTAATACAAAACAACAAATACTTACACACAAATATTTCCTTTTCTTTAGTTGTTCAGTTCTTTTACACCCAACTGGAGAGCCTTTCATTTATACTAATAGTAATAGAGGGAGTATTATACATGTACGGGGGAGACTCTTAATTTTACTAAGAATTAATAGGAAAAGTTTAAGTTTTTCATGGTGGTGACAAAGTATGTCATTCAGATGTGTTTCAGTCTACTCATAACCATACTGACTAAGATATTGCCAAGTTATCTCCCTTGATAAAGAACATTTCCCCCCATTAAACCATTTTCTGAACAGTATCAGGCAGGAGAATCCTGTTAGTCATTAGTGCCTGTGGGATTTATTACCTGTATGTGGGGGACATAAATGTTACCGGAACTGTGAATGATGTGGAACATCCTCGAAGATGTTAAACAGACAAATAAATCACTCTGCGATTCTTAGTACAGAGAAAATTCTCCATGTGCAGAATCCATCAGTTTTGACAAAGCGTGAAGATTTGTGCAGATAACACTGCAGATGTCTCCGTCAAAAAGTAATCATTGGTTGTAATTCTCATGACAAAAACAATCTGATGATAAAGCACTTAGAACCTCACTTCCTCTGTTTTCTCTACTTATCTGACTAAGTGTGTCATGCTTTATTACGGAATGACTGAATTTATGGTTAAAACAAATGTGTTACATACATGTATAGTTTTCCTGTTCCTTATTTATATAAGGACATCTTTTGTGGGGGAAAAAGCTGAAACCAGTGAGAGTTTTTCTATTGTGTGGTTTCTAAATACACATGTATGAATGAAACTATGAGTAATTTGTTAGTTTGACGGGGAATTTTCAATGAAGTTATTATTATTTTTTTCATAATTCCATCAAAAAACAAAGCATCAGAGTTCCTACATAGATGCAAATGTACCAATAATCAATTAATGCACTAAGATACATAAGTATTTGAACTTTATCTTATGCGGCCACAGGTCATCAATGTACCAAGTCTGCATGAGCTCACCCTAAATTTGCAAGACCTAGCTTAGGCAATGCAGCTTGAATAGTTTTCAAACCTTTTAATGAGTCAGTAAATGCACAGGATGCATAGGACAAAATTCTAAGCATACATGTAGGTGACAGTGTATTCTGCATGATCAGCTATGCCGCTATTAGATCAATCTTTATTATAAAACTTTGGTTTTTACTCTTCCAATGGACTGCATATACATGTACTTACTAAGTCTCCCTCCTAATTTATTGTTTTTTATGTAAAATTTTGATAATTTCTTATGAATTAATTGCATGTTTCTGCTGTGAAAGACCTACCGGTAACTTTACTTATTAATTCTTTGTAAAATTCAGAGTCTTTCCCATGAGATTGAAAAATCTCCCCATTGAAGTTTTTCAAGGATTTTTGCAAGTATGGGACTCAGAACTGCTTGATACGAGGCTTTCACACACAAATTAGATATTATCCACAATTGTATATTTAAAATTCACTTACATGTTGTTTATCATAGACACATTCTTTACTCTTGAAGATCTAAATTACTTATACAAACATTGACAAAAATCTTAAATAAACAAGAATTACAATCCAGTTGATAAATTTCTGAGATCTGTTGCAAAATACTGTGTTTATATGTATACACATATGCATCAATGGGTATCAAATATGTAAAATCATGAAAATCGCAGTAACAATTACAGGTACATGATAGGTTGTCCATTTTGGTATGTCCCAGCCCTCTGGACACTTTGAAAGATAAAGGTTTATCTACTGGTACATGTATGTACTTCCTTTCACTTGTCCAGTGAATGGGAATCGTTGTGGCTCAACAATTATTTTGTGAGACTAAGTTCCTTAGTGTTTTTTTTTTCTAATATAATCAACAGAAATGTTTGTAACTGGAACAATCATTGGTGTCTCATAAGTAAGGTGTATACTGAGCAGTTTATACTGTATTGACATAGTAAGCATCAAAATATTTACCTGCTTTAGGAATAAGCCTGTCAGAAATAAGTCCAGGTGTATTTAGCCACAATAGCCCGTGGGCACATGAAAGCATGAAATTTAATGTGGATACACCATAGGCAAAATGACCAAGACTAAAAAGATGTACCGGTATACATACTGTGTAGTTGAATACCAGGAAATATTGGTTTTGTAAATCTTTCCTGTACTGTGTTGACTTTTCCTGTCATTAGGTGTATCCTTGTTATATAATTTTAATTAATGTGTCAAGTTCAATTTCAAGTACACACTGAAGTGAATGTTCGTGCTGGAAGAGGTGCCACTTCATCAGTTTTACATAATTGCTATCTTGACTCTGGTCAGTCATGCTTGTAGATCTAACCAGAACACAATGACCTCTCTTACATTGTAATTCTGGACAGTCATGCAGGCTGAGTTGACCACAGCTTCACATTTACACAATATCCCTTCTTAATTCTGGTTACAGTGATTTACATCATGACCATCTTATTTCTAGCTGGTTATTTTTGATGAAGTGACTTGATCATCAATTTTACACAATGGTCACCATAATGTGATGTAGCCATGCATTCATATTAAGAATAAGGTGACCCGAACATCACATCTAAGCCATGACATTTGTATTTCTGGTCAGTCATGCTGTCTGAAGTGACCACAATATGAGATTTCAAATCAACCAATTGCTCCTAAAGTGGCTAGCCTTTCTATATATAGGCCTATCACTACCTTTGGGGAGGAAGGTTGTCAGATAGTTGTTGATAGTTCTCATTCCAAAAGAAATTGATGAAACAGTACAAATATATGTGGTGCTGCTGTGGTTCAGAGATTAGCATGTTTGCCTTCTGACCATGAGGTTGTGGGTTCAAATCAGCCTAAGCTGTAGTTGGCTTTCCCTGCCCTTTTGATGAGACAGTAGAAACAGAGGTCCTGTGTATAAATAGTAGGTTTTGGCACGTTAATTAAAGTACCATCACTGTTCATGCAATGGTCATAAATACACGGCATAGGCCAAATTTCTCATGGTTCATTGGTGTACGGTGACGTCTTCATAAAAGTAACAGATTCTCGAGTGGGACATTAAACAAGAATACCAACAATCAACAAGTTTGACATGGGACCTCAGGTTTTTACTGTCTCATCCTAAACTAAGAGAGGGGTTGAGCAAACCCATGACCTCAGGATCAGAAGGAAAACAAGCTTATCACGGAGCCACTGGGGCCCCAAAATTACATTTTGATAAGGATAATTATAAGAGAAGTATGTACTCATTTGAGTAAACCTTAGTATGCACACTTATATGAAAACATTAAGACAAAGAGTGGTATGCAAACACTAGGATAATGTACAATATTTCTCTCACAGGATAATCTGATATACAAAATGTACATTTTGTACTTACTCAGATTTGAATTTCGTAATGTCTCTGCTTAAATTATATATCATTTTCTCAAATATCCCATGTCCAAGTATCCAGGTTTATGAAAGTATTTGTTGATATGAGGATGGCAGAGGAGCAACTTCCAGTCATGCTGGATTGCAATTGAGGAAGAGGGGATGACTCAGTATGCTTGATCTTAATCGCCATAATGTTTAACACTTATTACTCTTGATCATTACTTGTATTATTACAGAAAGGGCTATCAAGCTCAATACCTTAACTCTACTCTTCACTCTACTCACAACTTGCTAACCTTGACAAATAATTTCCATGGGGAGATTTTTGACTATCATGGAGTGGACTTAAAATTTCAATGTGAATAACAGGAAAATTAGTTTTGCTTAAGGGAAATATGCATTTTTTTCTTAAGAAATTATCAAAAATTTACATAAAAAATAAGGGGTATTCCTATTCATGGGGGGAGGAGGAGACTTGGTAGGTTTTCTACTCATTTCTATTTATCAATTCAAGAGCAAGTATAAAATGGGGTATTTAATAGTTTTGAGTATGTTTCAGAAGCACTATTACAGGGGAAATTTGTAACATAAGCCCTTTTAAGGAAGCACCATATTAGACAAACACATCTCGAATATGTGTTCAAATCTTCAGGCAACATACTCTAAGAAATTTTTCATTGCCACTGCCAGAAATTCTCATACTCAATTAGATATTCATTCTTAACTTTGGATATATAATTTATTATTCTTTTTTTCATTTTTTTTATAATTATTAGCTCTTTATATTACAACAGAGCAACTCCAGTTTAATTAATTCATCTAAAGTATCAAAAAACCAATTTTACATTGATGGTACATTTTCAAGATTATTTGAGCCATATAATGTTGTTTTTTCTACAAATATACAATGTACAGTGAAACCTGTGTTCATACAGACCCCCTTAGGATACAACAATTCCAGTCTTTATAGAGAGGGAGTTGCTATACAGTGAAACTTGTATATATAAAAAGACCCTTTAATCCTTCCATCACCACAGACCATACCAAACTGGTCTAGGACAATAGAAAAGAGCATACCATTTTGATATGTAGGGTTAAAGGAGTTGAAAACACAACTAAACCAATCTTAATTCTTTCAACACCAGAGACTGAAATGAACTGGTCAGAGCTAGACTATTGAAAGTGCATACCATTCTAATACATGGGGTTGAAAAGGTTAATGTAAAGAGAGTTGCTCTAAAGAGAGTGATTTGTAAATGTAGATGTACATGTATACAAAGGGTACATTTGAAACAACAGAAAGGATGATGTTGACCAGGTGGTCTTTATACACAGGTGGTCACTAACACTGGTTCTATTGTATACAGTCAAATCTACCTCACAGACCACCTCTGTATAACAGGCACCGGTTTCTAAAGGCTACCACTATGAATGACCTTGGTTAAAAGGATCTTAATACAGATATATCGATCTCTACACAAAAGCCATCTGTATTTAAAAGATACCTTTTGTTTGGCCCCTTGAGTGTTATATGTATGATGTTTGTTTGTTTTGTTTTGTTGTTGTTTAACGTCCCACTCATATGGAAATGTCACTGTGTGCCGGTGAGGGCGACAAATTTTGCCTGTGCTCGGCACTTATGGCCGTAGAGCGGGGAGGGTTCTTTAACGTGCCAAAACCTACTGTGACACGGGACCTCGGTTTTTACTGTCTCATCCGAAAGACAGGGACGGCCAACCACGGAGTGGCGCTGCGGGAATCAAACCCCGGACCCTTCAATTCGAAGTCGAACACGCTAACCACTCGGCCACGGAGGCCCCGTTATATGTATGAAGGCCAGTATACAAAATATTTGATCCAGCCTTGTTCACCATGGTAAAATTAGAATGAACCTGCTATATTCCCCTTTAGAAAAGTATAGAATGCTTGTAATAAAAAAAAAAGTATGGAAATTATCCACAACTAAACAAAATTGAAGCCATTATTAATTATGAAAACAAACTTTTTCTTTTCAAAAAGTCCAATTAGAACATAATGATAAAAAACAGAAATATGTAAAGAAAAAATTAAAACTTATGTAAATACTGTTTTTCAAGGTTGTGACTCTTAAATTACTTATCATCAAGTTGGACTCCACTTCTTGACATTTTTCTGTTTCAGTCCATTTAATAATAATATCATTGAAAGCGAAACCATTGTAACGTGATATAGTAAGGCAGGTAAACATGCAGAAGAGTTTGAATGAACCCGCGATATTTCATGAATGATCCTAGGCAAGTGAATAATAAAGTGACACCAAATAGAAAAGAATTAATTTTACCTGTATGAGTGTAGACACTTCAACACATTGACAAAATGCTTTCCTCAGAGTTAATATGGTCTGATATAGTGGGGTGATAGTGTAGGTACATCAGCCGAGTTTTAACGTTATAGAACTATTCCGGGTAGAATTGAATCATGAATGGTTTGTATACCTACGACAGGCATAGTCGTGGGTGTATTTAAAAACTTACAAACAATAGCATGCTTAAATTTAAAGGTACAGTGTATATATAATTCCATATTTTCACTGGTGTCCATGTATAGGAATTAAATTAAGTGCAGTTTCATGAATGGTGAACTGGATAAAGAGTTAAGTGTAATTGAGTGGAAAATTAACTTATACATGTAACACCCATTGTTTGGTATTATGAAATTCTTATCAAGATTACTTTTTAATTTTTTGTGCCACCAGAACTTCATGTCCACAAGAGAGGCATTGTTGCTCTTTAGTAGTGTGTTTCCAGTATCAGATTGTCAGGGGGGTTGTTACTTTGTGTCTGCTTGGAGGAATTCGTTTACTTCTTTTAAACCGTCTTTCAGATGGAAACATAAATCCTGTGTCACAGATGGTAGTGGCTCATTAAAGAACCCTCACTGCTCAATAGCCATTGATGGCTGCACATGCAGGCAAAATCTGTGACACTTCACTATCAGTCACTGATGTCTCCATATAAGTGAAAGATTCTTGAGTAGGAAAAAAAAAATGACATATACATGTACAAAATTGTGGCACAGTGGGATAAGTATTTGCCTTGTATGTGGCAGGCCCTGGGTTAAGGGAAAAGTGGCATGGGCTGATTGAAGTGTTCATGGTGATTTTTTAATCGTTACTGATGAATGAAATAATATACATTGTATAGAGGAATCTGTCTTGACAGACCACTCTTCCTGACAGACCACCCTTCCCTACAGACCATCCCTCCAGACAGACCACCCTTCCCTACAAACCACCCCTCCTGACAGACCACCCTTCCTGACAGACCACCCTTCCCTACAGACTACCCCTCCTGACAGACCACCCTTCCTGACAGACCACCCTTCCCTACAGACCACCCCTCCTGACAGACCACAGACCACCCTTTCCAACAGACCACCCCTCCTGACAGACCACAGACCAGAGACCACCCTTTTCAACAGACCACCCCTCCCGACAGATCATTCTTCCCTACAGACCATCGGTTTTTTGTACCCCTCCTGACAGACCACCCCTCTGGACAGATCACCCTTCCCTACAGACCATCCCTCCTGACAGATCACCCTTCCTGACAGATCACCCTTCCCTACAGACCACTCTTCCTGCCATGGAAATGTGGTCTTTCATGAGTTTTTATTTATATGATTATTTAAAAAGATGTTTTCTTATAAATGGCCTCTCAAGAAAGGTGGTCTCTCCTGACAGAGGTCTCTCAAGACAGGTTTCACTGTATAAAGAATTGTAGATTTCAATCAGAACACTCAGATATGCCTGGCTTACAAATGTAAGTGGCTGGTCACTAGAGCATTGATAAAGTCACACCAGAGGAGCATTTATCAAACATTAGGTTCATTACTGTGATAGCAGATGTATATGTACTCAACTTTATGGGAAAATTATACAAAATGCATCACAAATTTTAAGAATAGCAGAGCCTGTCAAACATTTGAATTCAAGAGGAGAAATACCAAGGCTCATTAAATGAGTTACTTATCAACTCTGAGTTCAGGTGATGAGGTACATTGCCATGGTAATTACAATATGTAATACATATATATACAAGTCAGATTTAGTGCAGAAAGGCATGTCCTCTTTGGTAACAAGATCTGGAGCTGAAGGAGATTGCACATTTTCAAAGTAATTTGTTGGTTAGTAATTTCTTTTTTAATGTCCCACTCAAGAATCTTTTACTATATGGAGACGTCACAGTGTGCCAATGAAGGGCAACAAATGTTGGCTATAGTCTGCTCTTGTGGCCGTAGAGCAGGGAGGTTTCTTTAAAGAGCCGACACCTTCTGTGACATGGAACCTTTGTTTTCACTGTCTCATCCGAAAAACATGGAAAGCCAACCACAGCGGGCTATTGATTTGAACCCATGACCTTGTGATCAGAAGTCTAACATGCTAACCACTCAAAAGTAATTTGTTACCCCAGAATGAACACTTATAGTGTCAAAATGTATATTTTCATTGCAGAATTCTCAACCTTGAAAGATTTCCTGGGGGAGATTTTTCCATCTCATTGGGGAGACTCTAAAATTTTACAAAGAATTAATAGGAAAATCCAAATTTTTCATGAGGAGATATGCACTTTTTTGTAATAAATTTAAAAGAATTTTATGTGAAAAAAAGGGAGTCTTCCTATTTATAGGGGAGACATACTTGGCAAGCATGTCACGGTAACTCATTAACCAAAAATTTTAAAAGATTTATCAAGGTGATCATATACATTTTGATGGTGATTGAGTTTATGGCCTTGTCCATGCACATTGTAAAGTTTGATAAATACTAGGTCCAGGAGATGAAATGAATTTCTTTGGACACATATGGTCAAAATTTATAAACTAAGATGATGTACATGGTTATGCTAACTTCTATTGTAGTATGTGTAACCTACATTGCCACGAGTTAATGATTAGTCCAGGATTCAAGGTTTCAAATTTTTTAGCCAAAAATTTAACCAGGTAGACTTTTGTTGAGTCAACCGAAATTTTACAGAGCAAAACCATAATCAACCTGAAAGAGAGAGATAAGATTTAACTGCATTTTACCTATATATACAGGTACATGTATATATATATTACCAAGCTACATGTAGGAATGATTTTCCCATAATTGTCACAAGATAATCAGTGAAGTCATTAGAGCAAAAAGTAAAGTCAAAAACAATATTTTCTAGCCAATTTGCAAAACTTTAAGTATTTCGTTAAAATTGCACTGCGGTGTGAATCTTGGACGGTCAATAAAGATTTGACCTAGACTGGACACTTTTCCTCTGGTACAAGGAATGTGTATACTAAGGGTAAGTGGACATACTAACTTCTAGCTTACAACTACATCCTCTGTTGCCTAAATCTCCTGAATCATTTCTACACTAAATGACCTACAGACCTTCTAGAACACTGACCAGAGCTAAGACCACAGGAATGTGGGCTAGAGGAACCAATTAAAATAAATCTAATTGACTTTCAGAGTCAAGTGGATCACCATTTGAAATACAACACCAAAAACCAAAGTACATGAGAGAGTGATCATCATTACAATGCTGGCTGGGCGTTTATAAAAAAAATTATCACCCAATTAATTTTCATAATAAAGATACAATATAAATAAAAGTACAATACAATTTGTATTTGACTACTTACTTTTCTTCTAGTTCAGAATGAGGTTTCTGTCCTTTTTTCCGGTGATCTATACACAATAAATGATAAAAAATAACTCCTTAAAAATAAATATATCATGCAGACTCCATAATTTTTTAATTATGTGCTTGGGACCTGTCTAAAACAACTTGGGATGATTGCTTAGTCAATTCTTTGACATGGGGCCTTGGATCTTATTGTATCATTTGAAGGACTGAAGTAAGTCACACATCAGCCTAGCTAGAGTCAAACCCATGACTTAGAGCTCCTCTAGTGCGTGTATGAGCACTATCATTAGGGGTGGATCACACAGAACTTAGCAGGATCCACCTTGGCACCATAGGTAGCATGTTCAAATTCTGATTGTGAGGTCGTGGGTTCAAATCCACACCATGCTGGAGTTGGCTTTCCCTGTCCTTCAGATGATACAGTAAAAAAAAAAACTGCCATCCCAAGTCACAGTAACTGTAGGTACTTTGTAGAAACCTCACTGCTCAAAGGTCATAAGTGACAAGCAAAGGCCATATTTGTGACACTTTACCGACACACAGTGACGTCTCCATCTAAGTGAAAGATTCTTGAGTGGGATGTTAATCAACAATATCACCACTAACAACAGAACTTATCTGCTGGAGAGTGGCAGGAGGTGTGCAAAAACCCCAAATGTATTTTTCTGTGCACGACACAATTAACTTGGTTATTGAAGAGTATGATAAACAAGTACAGACCATACACATGCATATACATGTACCTACAACCATTACCAGGTAGAGATGGGAGGTATCTAAATTTATCACTGGCCATCTGGGTAAGATCAGTTACTGTACCAATTAATTAGAAAAGGAGACCTTCTGATTACAAAAGAAATTACTCAAATAATAAAATAACAACAAACTGTGTGCAGGTAAGTCCTTTCAATTTAGGTTCACTATTTACAAGATTTGAAGAAAATGACAAATGACTGTAATGTTATTTTTGCTTCATCTGATCAAAACAAAGATGATTATCTTTTTTTTTAAGTACAACGGAACCTCACTATTATTATTAAGACAACCCAAGTGAAAACCGGAGAAAAAAAATTACCATAAAAACTCTAGCATTGAAATTTTAGTTATTAGAGATTTGTTATTTGTATTTAATCTTCAAAAAATCAAGAAAAAAATCTAAAAGAAAAACAAAGGTTAAAATATTCCCCCTCCCCAAGAGAAATAAATGTACCTGCATAAAAGCCAAAATTACTATATCAACTGATTCAAGATAAGGTGCATGAGAAAAAAACATATGCTCCGCTACTTTGATTCAACAACCAGTGTTAAAAGGTTTAATTTATCAAATGAACTTTGCTATAAAGGGCATCCCTTAATGCCCCTATTTCTTCTGTGTATATGTTCAAAGCCAAAGAAATCTGTTAAAGTGTTGTGCCTCCCAACTGATCATACAGGTATCAAAAGCACAAATACCATTGAATCTAATTCCCGAGACATTAGTATCTAACCTTGTGCAGGTGTTGTAACCAGAACCTAACACATCCTAAAAGCAAATTGATTAATTCTCACTAATTTGGATATAAGATTATCATCAAGTAGTGACGCATTTACACATACATATAATCCCATATGCACTGATAACGCAGTGCTGGTATTTTGTTAAAGTGCAATACTGTAGAGAGTGTAGAAATGTGGCCAATACTTAGAAGTTAAGGCTCTGGTGTAGATTTGAGATAAAAGAAATAAATAAAAGAAAAAAGAAAACATTAAAGATAAAAATTATAAAAAAAAGAAGAAATGATTTTAAAAAAAGCATAGTGATTACAAACAAACATTAATTGAACAAATGAAAACCAAAAAGTAACTTAATTTAAGCAGTAAAGACAGATATCCAGGTAATTAATAAATATATACATGTACATACATGTGCGTAAATTTAAATAAATAAATAAATAAATAAACAAATGAATGAATGAATGATGGATGGTTGGATAAAATAAATGAATGATTGGAATAAATTGATAGGCCTACATATCCTTATATGATGATCAAATAATCATACATAGAGGAGGAAAAAGCTCATTGAGCCTATTTTGAAGGATTGCCAGTATATTGAAATTAAGGCCATAGGCCTATGATCAGCACATCTATATCATACTCAATGGCTGTAAGAGAACCGAACAGTAAAATAGTGTAAAGACGTTAATTATCAGCAACACTTTCAGCGAAGCATGGAGAAGAGGCAGTTACACCTGGGTAATGACATACCTGTCAGATCTGAGTAGCCTTTAGCCTCAATTTATCACCTCACTTAACCTGGATGTATTCTGGTCTTTCTATTGAAGATTTTGAACAAACACCCTTATCTCTCCAGCAAACATTCAGAGCAACTCAAGTAAGGAACTGTTTACATCTACAGGTCAACACAAAAGAAATCTGAAACACTGTCAGACTGAAACTTGACAAACACATGACAGTAAAGAAGATTTTATTATCTGGCCTGGATTTAAATTTATAGTCATATCACATGTAGTTCAAGAAAGGTCTTATGTACATTTAACCTTTGAAATAAGTTTAAATATATTATGTATTTTATGAATAATCATATTTTTTACAGTCAAACCTACAATGTATCTTTTAGGACAAAGGTACCTTCATACAAAGGCCACCTTCCTTTTATACCTGGTACATGTATATGTACCGAGTTGGCCTTTATGAGCGAACTTAATAGGACATTGTATATTAAAGCAAATACTCTGTTGGGATCAAACGATTACAGGTATCTTCTGTTTTGCTTACAGAAGCAATGTTTGTGTATCCATGGCACACAAAAGGCTAGCTTTCAGCTGTTTTATAACAAAATTGGGCTTTCTAATCTGACTTTGGTATAGTGGTACATGTACATATAGCATGGCATTTTTTTGTTGTGTTGTTGCTTAAGGTCCCACTCAAGAATATTTCACTCATATGAAGACCTAGCTAGCTCACCCTGTGCTGGTGAGGACCGACAAATGTTGCCTATATGCCTGGACTTATGACTGTAGATCGAGCAGGGAGGGTTCTCTAGCGTGCCAGCACCTATTGTGACAGGGAACTTTGGTTTTTACTGTCTCATCCGAAAGACAGGGACAGCCAACCTGGTATTTAGGGTTCTTGTCACCAAGGCTGTCTTACCTAAATGTACGTTGGTATAGAGCTATTACAGTACATATACCATGACATGTGGGGTGTTTGATACTAGGGACTCTATCTAGAAAAATTTTGGTACAATGATATTGGTTTATATGCATCATGATGTTTAAGGTGTTTTAATGTCTGACTTGCTTTACGGTATATAACCTGACTTTGGCATAGAGAAACTAACTAATACATTTTTATTTGGGGCATAGATTGATACTAATTAGGACTCTTTCTAGCATAATTTTGGTAAAATGAACTGACTGGAATACATAAAGTATGACATTAGGGGTATTGAACTAGGATACTAATAGCTCTGTAGATCTAGAACATGCGTTTGACGTAGTGGTATAGTACAAGTATGTAACACCATGATATTCGGGGTATTTGATACCATGGATTCATTCTACCCTGACTTTGGCAGAATATTATTGGTACATACACCATCATATAAAAGGTGTTCCAAAGTCTCTTTAAAGCCTTAGCTAGCTTCAGCATAGTGGTGCTGGTACATATTGTACATGTACATAATTACTACCACGATATTTGGGGTGATATATGTTTCTTT
Source organism: Pinna nobilis (assembly GCA_016161895.1). Classification (NCBI taxonomy): domain Eukaryota; kingdom Metazoa; phylum Mollusca; class Bivalvia; order Pterioida; family Pinnidae; genus Pinna; species Pinna nobilis. The sequence continues at coordinate 1,288 of JACSZP010035509.1, read as the reverse complement.
CTAACCTGACCATATACATAGTGGTACATGAATACTGCTTACGTTGCATGTTGTGTTGTCTTCACATAATCATGGTATATGTATGCCTATACGTTATACGTTTATGTAATGCACATCCATACAAAACTTAGTCAATATTTCCAGCAAAGTGACTCCATGATCGGGTGTCTTAGAGATACATCTCTAAGAACCATGGATCTCATCTGGTACTGTTCAAGTACACATTTGTCAAACTTTGTATAAATATAAGCATTAACAATTGCATGGTCATGGACTATTTAGCACAATAATGAATTAGTGTTATCTAAAATTTCTATCTTAGTATTTCTTTACTTATCTTTAAGTGGTCAATAAGCAATTAGCATATTTATGGCAATGCTGCAGGCATCAAACTATAAAGTAACTGATACATTACCTAGTACATGTATTAAAACTAATTTACTAACCATTGTGAATGGTTTAATAGACAATTTATTTTGTAAAACAAATGTATATGGAACTCTCTCTCTCAGTCTATCTCTGACCATCTCTTCTGTCTGTCTCTCTCTCTCTCTTTGTCTTTCTCTCTCTCCTTCTCAATCTGTCTCTAATCCTCTCCGTCTGTCTGTCTGTCTCTCTACCATTTGTATACTTACATAATTCTAATTTGAAATCAATTTTGGTAACAAAATTTTAAAAAATTTACTGACATTAATAAATTAAATGCATAGTAAGTTTGCAGTATGCTGGCCTGCAGGTATTTATGAACCACTTCTATGTACATGCATTAACATGAATTGGTGATTCCCCACAACTGAAGTACTGGTTATTTTTAAAGAAAAAAGACTACTCATGTCAGGTCATCCTGGTTTTCATTGTTACATGTTCATACATTGTAAAAAGTATTTGTGCAAAAATAAAATGCACTTCAAATGATATGATCAAGTGTGGACACGAGTACATCAGTCCAACAGTCAACTATACCGTCAGATGAGCTAAAAGAAAGATGCAATTGTGAAATACTTATGCCACTTGCGACAGTACACAGTGAGGCTCCATACGGCATCATGCAAAAAGAAACTGTACCCAAATGACAAATTGCCAAACACAAAGGTCAAGGTAAGACTTTTTATAAGTACAATATGGAAGCAATATTCCTTACCATTCAAAGGTTAAAAGCATAGTTAAATATTAATCTATTCATGAACCTTTATCTTGAGTTCACCTAGTAACTTGACCTTCATTTGTCTTCCTTCTAAGGCCACCTAGTAACTTGACCTTCATTTGTCTTCCTTCTAAGGCCACCTAG
>JACSZP010035497.1:0-10935 GCA_016161895.1 Pinna nobilis | reverse complement strand
TGCCGTGTGACTGAAATACATGTATGTTTTGTCTATTGGTATGAATATGGTGACACATCCTTGGCAAGGTTCTTACAAAACTAAGCGAAATTCGCAAAACAAAGCTAGCTACTGAGGGGGTGGATTCACAAGTTAATACAAATTATCCATTGTCGTCTGAGATAAGAAAGCACGGCACGTATGTTACTGAATTCATTTCCACGCATTTTGACACTTTTCTTCGGCGATTTGATGAAGTAAAAGATACCATAGTTTCAGTAACAAGGGTCTTATACAGGAAATATATGTATAAAGCACCAATCTGAAAAAGTCAAAAATTTTATTCTACCTAAGTTTAGCGAACAAGTATCGCAAATGGAGAGGAAATATACCGAAGAAAGATTATTCCAACAGAATACAAACTAGATCAATACTTTGAAGAAATCATCTCTAAGCGTAAACGTGGAATAGAATCAAAACAGAAAATAGGGAATCGCGAGTGTTCTTGTTGTTGTATTGTTGTTTAACGTCCCACTCAAGAATGTGCCCCTTATATAGAGACGTCACTGTATGCTGGTGAAGGGCAAGGCCCGGCGGGAGCAATTTGACTTTGAGGGGGCTAATATGCAAAACCCTAGTGAGGAGACAGAGACCAAGCCCCCAGAACGCTGGTTTATTGTAACTTATTTTCTGATTAGAAAAGACAAAGCTGATGTATGTTTGCAAAGTTGTATAAAACAGTGTTTTTCCCACCTAAATTCATTAAATTTGAAAATAGTTCTCATACTGTAAAAAGGGGGGTTTCGATATTTTCAAAAGTCCATTGACTTTTTACAAGAAACGATGTTAGTCGTGCTAGAAATGTTACATTAGTTATTGAAATTACTTTATTATAAATTTGACAAAGCCTTTCTTGTTTTCTTATGTATTTACCTATCCGATACTTCATTTCAATGCGGCACTTCAAACTTTCGTTTGTTTAAGGGGGTAGTAATGTCACATGTGATAGTGGAACCTCGCCTAGAGACTAACTCACTAGGTGACCATCTGTAACTAATCAGACCGGCCACCATAATTCAGTCTGTTTATTACTCTTCAAAGCTGTTTCGACCTCACTTAAGAGACCATCTCATGTATCAGACCAATTTTAGCCAGTCACTTGGGTTGTCTTAGTAGCGAGGTTTCATTGTAAATAATTCAAGTTAGCCCTGAGCAACACGCGGTTCTACTGCAGAATGAAGTACGATAATGTTATTCTGATGCCATGGTCAAGTTATTTTTCATAATAATTTGTCAAAATATACATTCGACCTGCAAAAAGGTAGTTTATTTCGCGCATTTTACGTTACATGTATGAATAAAGCATTTTACTGCAAGTGTTAAAAATTCATAATACAGACAAAATTCATTTTAATACATCTAGAAATAAAGTATGCTCACAATATCACTGAGATACACACTAAATGAAATTCGTTGTCTTTTCCTAAATCTAAACTTTTAATTTTTCAGTCTTAGAGCAGCATTCAATGTTTATCACAAACTGAGTGTTTTTTTCTTTAATAAACAACAATTGCTTTTTCATTGTCTTCATATAGATATTTTGTCTATACAGAATATGATGTATATAACAATCGTTTTGTATAACTCTCTGATGAGAGAATGCTAAATTTAATTAATTTAGAGGATAAACTGCAAAAATAGCAAGTTTCATTTTTAAATTCTGGCAAAATTGTTGAGAGGGCTGAAGCATCCTAGCCCCCGCGGTTCCACCGGCCCTGCTAGATTCATTTGAACGATACTCGAAGCCTACGGCCATTGCTCATATAAAGTTCTTTACACATGCCGACATATATGTGAATACTCGGTTTTAAGTGTCTGATCCAAAGGACGGGGACAGCCAGTCGAGTGCGCAGCGTAAATTTGAACCCACACATTCACAATCAGATGGTTAACACGCTAACAACGGAGCAGTAACTTCTCTATAAATCATGGAAGGGATGTACAAATATGATATTTACATGTACAGTAGAGTCGGTCTATAACGAATCGGCTTAAAGCGAATTGAGTGCTATAACGAAGAGGAATAAAATCCTCAAAAAGAATTACTATTTATCTATACATGTAGTATGCCTATAACAAAGTCAAAAGTCAATCCCCTTGGACTTCGTTATAGACCAACTCCACTGTATTTGAAATATAAATAATAAAATGATATTTGGGAAAAAAGTAAATTACACATTTCCCCCACAAATTTCGGCCACTTGGCCTTTATCAGGTGTTTGACGATTGTTACAATGTTGTTTATATATTTTATCATCCCATAGATATACTGTTATATGTGAAAAATGATGAAGTTGTTTAATTATGACCTTCAGCTCGAGATTCCACATACTGTGTTGAATTTTGTACTGTCACAACAACTCAGAAAAATGATTGTACTATGCCCTTTTACATGTCCAATCCACTTGTCAGAAATTATTATAAGTATACAATTATTTCGTACAAATAAATCAAACATAAGTTATAGGTCCGTAACATTACCTATGAATGATTTGTCATACAGTATTCAGATTGAACATGGTGGAAAAGATGAAAATATATTGTTCTGTACTTTCAACTATTTAATCAATCAAGTAAACATTGGATTAATATCTAAAGATAAGAACCCTTCTCAGAAGATTTATGTCACTGGAAAAATTAAAGAATTTCTTGTGTAGAAGTCATGGCTAAATTATGATTGTAACTTAACACTCTAGCATTTGCAGCTGCTAAACAAACATCTTGTACCGAGCGGTATTATTTGTCTCTCAAATTATTAAACAATTGCAGAGAACGGCACTAGTTACAGTTGCAACGAAGAAGGTATTCATTTTTTTTATTTTTCTTGTCTCTTCTTCATTGCAGCCCATTCTGTATTACGAGGCGTCTGAAACTGACCCGAAATTGGGAATCCAACCGATCACTTCTCGGAACCGTTTTCTTCAATTCAACGCATGCCATGATCGAAAAATAAACATGTACTTACTGTGGAGATATTACAGTATTTAGTCCATCCGTGCATATAATCAAAAAATCAACACGTTGAATTACGTTTTTCTGAGCGTTTAACTTCGATCACTAATTGTGTTTCCAAAGTCCCTCCATCTTGTTTACTGACACATTGAGCATGCGCATTAGACGGAAACATCTGTAGTCTGTTTCTTGGTTAGCTAACATATTTCTGGTCTGCTATACCGTAACTGTGCAAATGTTGGAGTTAGCTGACCTAAATAAGGACTAAAGAAGTTTTTCGTGGAATGCACGTGCTCATTGGGGTAGTAAATAAGATGGTAAGCATTCGAAGTCAAAAATTGGTGATCGAATTTAAACGTTCAGAAAAACATAATTCAATGTGTTGATTATTTTAATTATTTGGACGAGGACATGCTCACGTATAGCAGGGTGTTCATTTTCAATCGACGAATAATCCTGCAAAAAGAACATTACTCAGAATTCCTAATAACCTTTCCATATTTGTAATAGGTTTCATTTTCTGAATTCCATTCACGATTGTATAATATCGTCTCTTTCGAATCTGGTTCAGTGTTACGCTTGGGCATAATCTCATCAAAGTAAGGGTCTGGTTTGTACTCTGTTGGAATGTCAATTTTTCGTCCACATATCCTCTCCATTTCCAATAAATATTCGTTAAACTTTGGCAGAAGCAATTCTTTGACCTTTGCTGTTGGTGGTTTATCATTTGTGATTTCTGTACGGGGACCAGAGTCTATGTATGTAGTGGTTACCGTAACAATAGTGTCTCTTACTCCGTGAAATTGATCGGTGAACCTGTCAAATTGGTTTGGAATATATTCCTTGACAAATGTGTTACACGATCTGACTTCCGACGACGAAGCAGGAGTCGTATCCATCTGTGAATCCGCCTGTTCAATAGCAAGCTTTGTTTTGCGAATTTCGCTGAATATCGTCAGAACCTTACCAAGGATCTGTCGCCACATCTCAAACCAATATGTAACGCATATATCAGATCCACAACAGTCATCCGACGTGACACCACTTGGTGACCAATGGTATCTAAATGGTACTCTGTACCATTTCCCCCAAACATTCATGTGTCTCATGAAAAATGTCCTAATATTACCCTCACCAAAGCCATCCCTCAGAAATGCAATGACAGATAATATACATGGCACTAGACTCGCAGATTCGGTACAATGATCCTCATATTCATGATATAATAGAGCACTTTTCAATATGTACGATGATAAAGTAACACTCTTAAACGGTCTATTGATATTTGTACCCTGTACGAGAAGGTATTTCAATATTTTGTAACACCGTTTATGGATCGGGCTTAATTTGGACATTAAACCTACCTCGGGTGACGCAAAAGATACTTGAAAACATAATGGCGGATTCTCGGTGCGACATGTTTTACATACAAGGTAACATCCAGACGACTTTACGTGATCTTCAAACTGCTTTGGAAAACTCGGACTTTGTGTTACAATGGAAGCGTCGTTTATACGTATGGCCGGCATCAAATCAACGTCCACTTTCAATGTATATGCAACAGAACTATCAGGCAATCTATTATCTTTAAGTGTTGCTGTTACCTCAGGTCCTTCATTTTGTGACATATATTGCAGCCACTGTAACTTTAACGCCAAATACTCAGACCTAAGCAACATCATTTGACCTTTGGATTTCATGACGCTAAGATTCTTTAAAGTTCCCACAATTTTCTCAAGCGTCCTTGTAAAGTTATCCCTCACACTCTCGGGGCTTAGGGAGAAGACATCTTGGTATAAGTTTATTCCGAGGTCTCGGATGTCTTTATCTTCGGTCTGGATAAATACCATCTTGAAGCATGGGTCACAGCCATTTTGTAAAATGAATTGGTCCTCATCGGAAAGAGTTTCTAGACAAACCATAAAATCAAACTCATTAGGTGTTTGTATTTTTGTTCCCTCTGTATAACTCCCAACCGGAATTATCTGAGAAACTTTAAATCTAGGATCTAGATCACCGATGCGTTTTACTACTTCTGATACAATGTCCTTTGTTGCTTGTTGGATATCTTTTGTGGTATCGGGGTCGAGATTAAGTCCACAAAATCTACCCTCGACATATTGAAGGAAAGCCTCAAGGGACTCAAGGGACATTTCTTTCCACACCCTGAAATATTACATATAAAATGATTAGGGAAAGGTAAACACATCTTTCTTGGTCTGTGTACCAAATTGAACTAACTGGTATCGTGTATATTATGCTAATTATAGTACTTTCATTATCTAAGCGTTCGTTGCAGTTTAGACACAGAGCTGAGAATGAGCATAATAATACATGCACAAGCGTTTTCAGTTTCATAACAAATCTGGTAATAGATATACGACAATGACATTCTCAAGGTAAACCATGAAAGATACATCGTATTTACGAATTTGAATAGTTGCTGAACGTTTATACGTCACACTCAAGAATATTTTCATTCATATGGAGATGTGACCGAATCTCGGAGAAAGTCTACACATTTTAGTCTATGTTGGCACATATGGTCATTGTGAATTAAGGGCTACTTAAGATGCCGAAACATACTTTGACTAGGGACCTCGATCTTTGCTATCTCATCCGAGGGACAGAGGAATTCATCAGATTCCGAAGAGCTGGATTAAACTCATCACCTTGTGACCTGGACAATGGCAAACACAATGCCATAGAGCTGCAACGACTCACTTTCATTACGAATTAGATGTGTTACACTAAGACTAAATTTACTTACTTCACATTTGATCAGAATAGATCATTTAAAAATTTGTTTTTTGCGTAGCAATACCATACCTGAAATAAGTTCTTCTGATTATTTTTTCACATCCCTGTTTAACGTTCACTTCGTTTAAAAGATATGATCTACTTTCGGTTTAACAATAGTCCGTATCCGTAAAGAGCATAATTACCATATGTTTAAATGCCTGAGGAGTAAACGTTTAAAGGATTAGGCATAGTTTTTTTTAAATACGCCTATGTATTTATCAACCTGGGTGATTCAAACGCATTTTTCATAGTATAACAATAATGTTTGTATATGTTTTCATTAGATGAAAATCTTTCACACTATTAACCCTGGATGAGCCTCCCAGGCATTGACGGAGTAGAAAAGGAAATAAATTATATAAGATTTACTCCCCTTACCCTATATTTCCCCACTGATTTAATCTACCTATCTGAAAAGTCACAGTACTCACAAATCTATGGTAACTTGAATGTACGTTCCAATCTAAGTATGAATGATGGAAGCCCGAAGTCCTATATGATGGAAGTCGAGAATAAAAACGGTCTAAACGTGAAAAACAGTTGCCAATCCGTGTACGAAGTAGTGCTAGGTAAACTGATTTTAACATGAGTTAGGTCTCGATATAGCGTTACACATCCGAGATGGGATCAGGTGTAACGGGGGAGTAAGCATCCCTCGTTGACGGACGAACGTCATTACCTTCACGGGATTTCGTGTCCCCACTAAATTAGTAATTTCTCTATCCTTTGGTACCCCCAACTACTTACAAAATTGACAATTACGTGTTTTCTAGATCAGACAATTTTCCATTGTAATTTGATGGATGAGAATTCTTCCGTGAGAAAAAGACATGATTATTTTACTTCATGTAATTGTAAATTCGATATATACCTCTTCTTTTACCAAACTTTATAATAATTAAGTCCGTTAGTTAAAACGAGGAAAGCAGACAAATATGAATTAACTAGATGTCATCATGATTAGAATTTCAATTTGTTTACTAAAGGGATTAAATTGAAATCTTATTTGATAAAAAAAATAAAATACTAGTATCCATTAATATCTCAATCTTGAGCACTAGGCATTCATACTTGTAGTTAAAACTAAAGCTTGCCTTCATGTATATAAAAAGGAAAATTCTAAAAGCTTTTATTAGAACTGAGGAGACTGTATCCACGCAGGAAACTCTTATCCGTATAACATGGAAAAACGATTCCCGATAAATCGCGGAGCCAGAAAAACCTACATCCCTCCTACTTTTGTTCTTCATATACCAAACGTATAAATGATTCTGATGCTTTTACGACTTCGGTGAAATTAAAAGTTCCGGACACCTGGTCCCACCCCGGTTCGGATTTGTATTTGTTTTCCACGTCGAAACCGTCTTTATTCTAGACTTGTCATATTTTTTGGAATTGGGTTTTCGAATATCGTTCTTCAATTTTACTTGCTTACCCTTCCGGAGCACCTGAACTCACCCCCGGTTTTTAGTGGGGTTCGTGTTACAATATATATAGTTATAAGTGTATTTGTGTATTTCTGTTTGTAATTTTGTCTCCTTTTTGTTTTAGCCACGATTTTGTCTGTCGTTGACTTATTCTGTTTGGAATGCCCCTTGGTATCTTCTATTTCACCCATTTTTGTACCAATTTTGTCTTGTTATTGCAGTAACTGATAACGTCAAACTTTCTGCATAAACGCTCGACCTGGAAGAAGTCCTCGAATGCTTTCCTGTTAGCGGAATTTCAAAATGGATAAGTCAGGTTAATCTTCGAGATAATTATTTGTTGTTGCTATCTACCTGTATATCGATGTAAAAGTTGACATCTAGGTGAATAAACAGCAGGTAAGATAATTAATCAAGTACCTAGATTAATGTTGACAAAATAAAGGTCGTATCACCTTTTAGAGAGTCTGACTTTTCTGCATTTAAAAGTGGTTCTTGTGTGAATCATTCTTGAGAGTTTAGTTTCACAATTTGTAAAAGAACTGTGAACAAATAACCTTGCATTCAATGTTTTACTTTGCAAATTATGTTTTATGTAGCGTACATTAAACATAAATATTCATGAGTGATTTCTAATACATTTCAATAAACTGAATACCAGAACATCAATAAAGTGATTCAAATATAGTTTTTCAATATCCTAATAAACATCTAGATATATGTTCCTGGAAAAGGGCAAATATTATTGAATTGTATTATTAGACACATGTATTACTGAAGCCATGTATATGCGCACGTGAAAGAAATCATTTCGGCCTCCTAGACCGAAAGGTTAGTCGACTCGCTTTAATCTCATTCGTTCTCCCACCTTTTATCAGATCAGATTTGGGCCTGACTACAACCTAGGTTGATAAAGTGAGAAAGTTGGTCAGCTTATGTGGTATAGTTTTGTGTTTACCCGTGGTCATTAAAAACTCCAGCAATATAAAATGTCTTTAACAATTTATTGTTGTTAAAGAAAGAACATATAACATCAGCAAATCATAGTAACATTGCTAACCCATGCCGCCGGCCTTTTGGGCCCTTGGCAGGGTTAGCCTAACTTCCTCTCACACAGCAGCAGTAGTGGTGGCGGTGTGTGTGTGTGTAGGAGTGTGTGTGTGTGTAGGAGTGTATAAAACCTGGCCCTTTTATACAATAGAGTAAACCATCTAGAATTCTATAGGACACTGTCCTTAGGTCCTTTTAAGGATACAGCTATAAAACAAGATCTAAGTAAACGAAAGATAACTGTTTCAAAGAAGGCCCACGTTTACATATTTGGTCAGGTGAAAGATGACCGTCCGACCATGTGTTATACATAAGAATAACTGGATACTATAAGACGAGAGATTATGTAAATAAGAATAATTGGATAACTATAAGATGAGAGATTATAGGCATATGGTCAAGTTATGAATTATGTAGGAGGATACTTTTACATGGGTTCTAATGTTGTTAATTAAGCTAATAGTATTATCAGATAATGTTCCTAATTACTGAATATGTGTGCCTGCATATACTCTACATGACATCACCTAATGATAATAATCTAAAGTACTTAGCCTACATGAGTGTATGTGTATAAACAAGCAATATAATGCCACAATACACACAACATAAAAAACTGAAAACAGAGTAACGGTAACCCCTCTTAAATGCGGGAGGGAGACCTCAGGTGCTTCGGAAGAATAAGCAAACCGTGCTCCAAAAGCAACACCTTCCGTGTCACTTAAGTTTCGACTCCAAGAATAAGGCTTATATTGTTGTAGTCGTGTCGATAAAAGAAGAAGGACGGGGTTAGGTATACGACAAGGGGATATATCTGCCATCATCTGTAACACCGTAAAATAAAGATGAGCAAACACATGGTAATTTTATTCATGTTTAATGCATAGATTTTCAAATGCGTAATCACAGCTGCTTTAATGAATCACAGATNNTGCCAGAAGAAGCAGGAGATAGTATACAGATTTAGTAAATACTGAACAAGCATGGACCTCTGAAGAGCGAGAGGTGGGATCAGGTGCCGTGGAGGAGTTACCTTCTCCTGTTATACAGATACTGAGTTTTCATTTTAGTCCATGAAACTTGAGAAAATATACAAATCCGGAAAAAACAGGATAACCAAAGACCTCTGAAAACTTGAGAAAATATAGAAATCCGGAAAATACAGGATAACCAAAGACCTCTGAAAACTTGAGAAAATATACAAATCCGGAAAATACAGGATAATCAAAGACCTCTGAAAAATTGAGAAAATATAAAAATCCGGAAATACAGGATAACCAAGGACCTCTGAAAACTTGAGAAAATATACAAATCCGGAAAATACAGGATAATCAAAGATCTCTTAAAACTTGAGAAAATATACAAATCCGGAAAATACAGGATAATCAAAGACCTCTTAAAACTTGAGAAAATATACAAATCCGGAAAATACAGGATAATCAAGGACCTCTGAAAACTCAGTGATGAGATCAGGTGCTATGGATGAATATGATTCTACAACATACTCATTGTTTGGGTAAATTAAAGTATAAAGGTTATGGACAGAAAATACTTTATCACAATATTTGACTTTGAAATGAAAAACAAAAAATGCAGAAATTTAGTCATGGTGGTAGACAGAGACATATAAGTGATTACATGCCTCTTGTGGCAGATAAAAGAAATGAAATCTATCGCAAGACATTTTAGATTAAATTAAGTGTATTTTGATATTTAAAAAAAGTTGTTACATGAAACACTATTTTTCATTTAAACACAAAAAAACTAAAAGTAAATGGCATAAATGCGCACGGAACATATCCATTAGTTTGAATATGCAACATTATTATAATTGCAAGAATCAACAAAATCACTGCCCATAAGTAAAACAACGAAACAAAACAAAAATACGCGGAAAATTTACTTCTTGACATAATAAATTAAATTTTCAAACCTAAATGGTTTATCTAGCTCAAATTATGACGAAATACACATTAAATGACTGATTTTTATCATGACACTACAGGCAGATAATACAAAAATGAACGTATTAACATTAATTCATTTTCATAAAGAAATTATTCTGACCATTATCAAATAAATTGAATCATTAATAAATTACAGAAAATCAAGAAAAAGTTTGATTCAATGAGGGATGTTGTATTCTGATTTCCCTTGCGTATGTTATTTGTAAAAAATAATTTGTAAATATAACATTTACGTATTTCACGGTAAATATTAAAACCCTTTGCACGTGGTACTTTGAATTTGATGGAAAAACACAGTTAAGCTATTTTCCGGTAATCTAACAAACTCATAGTTAATTGCTCACATCCTTCTTTTAAGTCCTTTACTAATTTTTAATTCGAAGAAATTGAAAATGAGTACAGCACATTTTTTTTAATTTCCTCTAAATCAAACAGTAATAAAGGACACTTTTTAAAAATACATAAGCACTTTCGTATTTCCTTGTCACTATTAATTCTAAATTCATCATTGTTTATAAAAATGTCTTATTGTTGTACAAATGCTTTATTATCAGAATGCTATCCGTATGTCGGGCTCTGTTTTTATTTCTAAGTGGAACAACTAATCTTCGTATCCATTACCCGAATATTAACTCCGAATGAACGCAACAGTGTTTTCTTTACGCGTGTTTTGTCACAAGGCCAAATTAATTCTTAGG
>JACSZP010035490.1:0-10505 GCA_016161895.1 Pinna nobilis | reverse complement strand
AAGTACATACTGTGACCACTCTGGACTGTTCCAGGATATATAACCATAAGTATATACTGTGATCACTCTGGACTGTTCCAGGATTATATAACCATAAATACATACTGTGATCACTCTGGACTGTTCCAGGATATATAACCATAAGTAGGGCCAACATACTGTGATCACTCTGGACTGTTCCAGGATATTTATCCATAAGTTCATACTGTGATCACTTTGGACTGTTCCAGGATATATAACTATAAGTGGGGCCTAAATACTGTGATTACGCAGGACTGTTCCAGGATATATGTCAGGGTATGACCACATTGATATAGCAGATTGGTGTCGGACCTTTTAGGCTTCAAATTGAATGCAACGTTTTATGTTTTCACAGTTTTGCCGTTTGGTTTGTCTTCCGCCCCTTGCATATTCACCAAATGTTTGATACCGATGATACGACATTTCAAGGTCAGCTGGAAGGTAAAGTAGTGAAGTGTTTTACGGACAGCAAGAACTGAGCGTTTCGCTGGAGTGGGTAGTACTAAATCGGATCTGCAACAATTAGCTATGTCTATATTTTCTGTGTGTAGATAACGTTCTATCAGTTTATGGGTACAGTGGTTGCCCAGGGATCTTAACCGTGAGGCTGACGTCATTAGTAAGATCTTTGACTTTGATGACTGGGGGGTGTCAAAACAGTTCTTTTCTTTTGTAGATTCTTTATTTGGCCCCCACACTGTAGACAGATTCGCAGATTCAAACAATACAAAACTGCCTGTTTGTTAAACCAAAACTGTTTTAATTTTAGATTCGGTACTTTCGGTTCGTCTGGGGTTGATGCTTTCTCTATTGATTGGCTCAGTCGGTTGAGCGCCGGACTTCAAATATTGGGGTCCCTGGTTCGATCCCCGGTCGTGTCAGCTTTTCAGGGGTAAGTTCTTATCCCCTCTCTGCCTGGTCTATGCCTAGATGGAGGGTAAACGGTCTAGGATGTATGGTTGACACCTTCGTCAGCTGTGCAAGTCTCGTGGCACTATAAAAGCCATTGGAAATACGGACCACCCAAGAAGAACAAACACACACGCATACACCTGTCATCTCTCTCCCTGCCTCACAGGGACGAGTGGCAAGGGCTTTAAGTAGTCACGCCGCTCGTTAAATCAAGTCAGAACAGAACAACAACATTGCGGGGGATAAGCGGAGAGATTTGGCTCAGTCGGTTGAGCGCCGGACTTCAAATATTGGGGTCCCTGGTTCGATCCCCGGTCGTGCCAGATTTTCAGGGGTAAGTTCTAATCCCCTCTATGCCTGCTCTATGCCTGCTCTATGCCTGCTCTATGCCTAGATGGAGGGTAAACGGTCTAGGATGTACGGTTGATACCTTCGTCAGCTGTGCAAGTCTCGTGGCACTATAAAAGCCGTTGGAAATACGGACCACTCAAGAAGGACAAAAACACACTTATGCACCTGTCATCTCTCTCCCTGCTTCACAGGGACGAGTGGCAAGGGCTTTTAATAGTCACACCGCTCGTTAAATCAAGTCAGAACAGAACATTGCGGGGGATAAATCAATTGACAGCAGACCCATTCAGTAAGTGTCAATTCCAGGTTACAAAAAGACAGAAGTGACTGAATAAGTCTTGCCTTGATTTGTAACGGACGACAGTAAGATAAAGCGACGGGAGTATCACCAGAAAGGGTTGTACTTAGGTTTACGGCTGAAGTGGTCGTCATAAGGCTAGAAGTCGTAACTAGGGCTACCGTAACTAGGGTTGTACGTCGTAACTAGGGCTACAACTAGGGTAGTCGTGAAAAGGTTGTCATAACTAGGGTAGTCGTAACTGGAGCTACAACTAGGGTTGTCGTGACAAGGGTTGCAACTAGTGTGGTCGTCATTAGGGTTGCGACAAAGGCAGTCATAACCAGGCCCGTAACTTTGGAAGTCGCAACCAGGGTAGTCATAACCAAGTTGCTGAATTGGCATTTCAGACAAAGGAGAATATAGTTATATTAGTGTCCTGTTTGTAGATATTTCCACATATATTTTAGTTATTACGAGCAGAGAGCTTTTTGTTAATAAGCGCCTTATCACTGGCGAAGAGATCGCTCCATAGTTGTCAGTATTTGTATATATTCGCATCTGTAGATTTATTAGCCAGGTAGGCTTAACTATTTTCCCATGATGGTGTTTTTGTTGTTTATTTAGGTTCTATAGGCCCTTACACATATATATATAAAGACATATAAGATAGTTTTGTAAAATCGGGGATTCCTCTATACATGTGACAAGAGTACGGACCCCCTGAAAACGTCACATTATCAATCTTGTGTGTAAGGCTATTCAGCATTATTTAGCGTGCAACGCGTTAGCAACTCTAGTCATTCCTAAATGGCCGTCTAGTCCATTTTGGCCTTTTATTTTCAGGAATGCATATATTACCCATCCATATATTTTGGATGTATTAGAATATGATAATCCTACCGGAATATTCATGCAGGGTTCGAACGAGATCATATACTATTCACATGTTTTCAGTTGTTTACATGAATTATTGATAACTGAATAATTATGTAATTATGTTAAAGCAATAAAATGTATACACATTTGATTTTGCGTTTGTGTGATACAATATCTCACTTGGGATGTGGTAGTATATTGTGGTGCAGGTTGTTGAACTTGTTGATTGATACAATGAGACCCACTTGGGTCCTGAGAAAGTATAAAGTAATTCGTTAAATTTCACGCTTGAGGTTGACCCACATGGGTTTTTATGATAGCATTTTTGTGCTTAGCTGGACGCCCACTTGGGTGCCATTTGCAAAGTAGTGCTGTGGCAGCTATTTTTTTATTTTCGGATCACCATCAAATACATAATCTATTATTGTATTTACGTTTTAAATACGTGTTGACTTGTTTTTTCTTTCTCAACACGAATTTCCTGTAGTAACACCTGTAGTTCAGGAAAACAAAGGCAAATGACAATATTTTTGGACATTCCTTCGAATAAAAATTCTGAATGGAAACCAAAACATCACCACTTCTTCCCCCATATTTGTGGGTTACTCATGCAATTAGTCTTTCATGCACGCATCAGTTCTGGAGATGACGATTTTGAGAAGGGCAGTTTGCCCCTCTCTGGATCAAGTTTTCATAAGTCCCAAATGGACAAATATAGTGTTCTAGCGAAAAGTAGGGAAATAACTTGTCTATTTAATGTCATCGTGATGTTTTTTTTTTAAAAATGTTAAACCGGATTCATTATACGGTTGTGAAGTTAGCGGATAGTATTTTTCACATTTTTAAAAAATAAACGTTGTTAAAGTGTGTAAACTATAACTTGATGAGTTTGCTTCGTCATTTGTACGGTTATAACCACATATTATTATACCAAACATACAATCGCTACGTGTAAAAAGGTCGCAATGGCATCAATTTTCTTGGAGTTACTTCTGCCCTCTTTCAGATCAGCATGGAGTGTTTTGTTCATATAATATTATGTAAAATCTAAAAGATTTTTATGACGAAGTTTTTACTATTTTCGCCTCGATTAAAGTATTTATATGTGGAAGAATGTATAAGGAATTGTGTCAGCATAATTGACAATTTAAGGAACAACCCTAGTATGGATAAAAGTCATCTGTAATTTGGCTGGCTTATGCATAACATGTTCTTCAAAGATGGTCAACAAAGGGGAATGACTACAAACAAAAATCATGCTATTGAAACCTATTTGCCATGGTTTAAAAAAGTTTAAATGACCAGGTCTTGCAGTTATGGTGGCATGATGTGTTTAATTCGCCTTTAAGTGTTAAGTACAGAATGTTTAAGAAAAAAATGTGTCTTGAAGGTTACATTACTTAACTACCTATAAAATATGCAATAACCTCTCGAACATTTAGACCAGGAAATGTTATTTACCAATAGAACCTGGCAGACATATTTAATGTACTTTTACACTGCTAGGCTAACTTGCAGTACTTGTTCCTGCCAGTTGTTGATTCAAAGTAGGTTATGTAATACTGGTAATCCAATCTTCCCTTTATATCAAATATTAAAGAGAGGAGCATACAATTTCCAAATTTGGAGTTTATATAAGAGAACCAATTTATCTTATGAATGACAGAAGGATACAATATATAGGTTTCTTTACTTCAAGGCATGTAAAGCATCAATGATGTGTGATAAAAATACCAGAGATCCACGGATCTTGTAGCTCTACTGGTACATATATGGATAAATAAATAATAATAGATGATTCAAAATAGCCTAAATATTATTTTACTATAGACACTTAAGTGAGTGATCCTTGAAGTCCAATAAGGTCTCAATTGATTCTAGAGCAACTAGACATTATATTGAATACATTAGTTTTAATTATGTGTATATTTGACTTGTTATTTTACAAAAGTTAGGATAACTACATTATATATTATGTGTAATTCAACTAAATCCCTAAAAAGGCCCTAATAAGTCAGACCAATTGAATTTCATTTGAGATAAACTACCTCATTTACTTGATATATCAAGTCTGTCAATCCTTCAGTTGGTTAACAATTTCTTGTTATCGCTACTCCTGAAAGTCTGAATGTCAATAGGCATTACGATAAAAGAGGAGTAGATTTTACTATTTGGCCCCTAAACTGGCCCCTTTTGATTTGACAAGGCTGAATTTCATTTAAGACCAACTACATGTTATGCTGAAAACATATATGAAGTCTAAAAGTGAATATGTAGTATGGTTTAGAAGGAGTAGCGATAACAAGATTTACATAGTGTTAAATAGGGAAATTTGACAAAGTCCCTAAAAATGGCCCCTATTGGTCAAACCAGGCTGAATTTCATTTTAGACCAACTATACATTATATTGAATACTTTAATGGTAGTCCCATGTTTATATGACTTACGGTTCAGGAGGAGTAGCGATTATAAGATTTTTCTATTTTGGCCCCCAAACTGGCCCCTTTTGATTTGACAAGGCTGAATTTAATTATAGACCAACTAGACATTATACTGAATACATCAGTGGTAGTCCCAAGTTTATATGACATACGGTTCTGGAGGAGTAGCGATAACAAGATTTTACAATTTTGGCCCCTAAACTGGCCCTTTTTGATTTGACAAAGCTGAACTTCATTTTAGACCAACAAAATGCTATGCTGAAAACATAATGAAGTTTTTAAAATTTAATAATTTTCTATTTTCCATAAGAATGCTATATTCCAGAAATCAGTAGATTTTGCCTTGTACTTTCAGAGAAGATAATTTTTTTTTTTTGCAAAATTTGAACCTTTTTGGCCCCAGGGTGGGGCCATTTTTGGACCCAGGGGGATGGTTTGAACACTCTTGAGTCTGCATCACCAAATGTTGATCCCTGGCAAATTTGGTTGAAATTGGCCAACTGGTTCCTGAGAGGAAGCCTATTATCTGACATTTGATACACTTTTGAAAATGTTTATACCCAGGGCGGGGCAAAATATGACCCCAGGGCCTTCTCTTGAACAAATTGAATCTTCATCCCATAAAGATGCTATATTCCAGAAATCAGGAGATTTGGCCTTGTACTTTCAGAGAAGAAGATTTTTTAAAGTTTAAATTTTTTAAAAATTTGAGCCTTTTTGGCCCCAGGGCGGGGCCATTTTTGGACCCAGGGGGATGGTTTGAACAAACTTGAGTCTGCATCACCAAACGTTGATGCCTGGTAAATTTGGTCGAAATTGGCCCACTGGTTCCTGAGAGGAAGCCTTAAATGTGAAATCCTATAGTAACACTATGGAAAATGTTTAAATCCAGGGCAGGGCCAAATATGAAACCAGGGCCTTCTCTTGAACAAACTTGAATCTACAACCCGTAAGGATGCTATATTCCAGAAATCAGCAGATTTGGCCTTGTACTTTCAGAGAAGAAGATTTTTTAAAGTTGCAAAATTTGAACCTTTTTGGCCCCAGGGCGGGGACATTTTTGGACCCAGTGGGATGGTTTGAACAAACTTGAGTCTGCATCACCCAATGTTGATCTCCGGCAAATTTGGTTGAAATTGGCCCACTGGTTTCTGAGAAGAAGTCAAAATTGTTAAAAGTGTACGCACGCCGCACGACGGACGAAGACGGACTGGAACGGATCGCAATAGGTCACCTGAGTTTACTCAGGTGACCTAATAAAAACAAGAGGAATACATAAAAGGAAATTTTAGTACTGCATGTATAATAATTAATGATTATTCAATTGCAAATAACGATGACAACTATCTCCTCAAAGAAAGGACAAATTTCTTTATGAGCTAACTTCTCAACAAAACTATTGAAGGAAATCTTGCTGGAGTAAACCCCAAATGGTTTTTTTATTACATAATTATAGAAAATTCAATAGTTTCTGAGACATTTGGAAAAATGCTCTGACAACATTATGATTTTCCAGGGTGGTAAACTCATCATTCCCTAGAAATATGCAACAGTAGCCATTTATTGAACATCCAAGATTTTGAGATATTTGGCTTCAAAAATTTCAATGATTGACATTATAAAACCCGAGTTCCCCCTTTGGGGCTGCATTTCTTTTTGGATCATGCCAATTTGTGTCTTGAAAAACAAGACCCCATGGGGAACATCCATGCAAATTTTCATGAAGATCCCTTCATTACTTTCTCAGAAATAGTGATAACAGGATTGCCATTTTACAACCCGAGTTCCCCTCTGGGACCCAAATTCTTTTTGGATCAGTGCCAAAATGTGGCATGCAAAACTAAACTACGTGGGGAACCTCCATACAAATATTCATGAAAATCCCTTCATTACTTTCTCAGAAATAGCAATAACGGGATTGAAATTTTAAAACCCGAGTTCCCCCTTTGGGCCCACTCTTTTTTGATCAGTGCTAAAATGTGGCATGCAAAACTAGACCCCATGGGGAACCTTCATGTAAAGTATGAGAAAGATCCCTTCAATGCTTTCTGAGAAATAGCGATAACAGGAATTATTTAAAGACAGACCACAGAATACAGACGAAAGGTGATTTGATAAGTCCACCATCATGATGATGGTGGACTAATAATGAATTATCATACGTAGGCCTCTCTTTTACAAAAGAGTTAAACACCAGTTTGGCCCTTTGTCATTTAGGCCAATAACTTTACTGTCCCATTGAACCAGTAAGCAATTTAATATTGTGACAAGGAGCCTTGGTTTTCATTAGCTTAATCAAAGGACGGGAAACCATTCATATCACCTGGAGTTGGAATCCATAAGATTCCAATCTAAAGATAAACACTCAAATATGGAGCCACAATGGTCCTCTGAAAAGAAAACCAAACAATAACAACTTTTGTTTTACATTACTTTATTGCATTAATCAAATTTGATTCAAACTAATCATTAATGGAAAAAAGTAGTTTACCACCACCAGTCTGAGTACTGAGAGAATATCAGTTTACAGGGCATTGTAGAACTTTTCTAGCCCATACACATTTATTCAGTTTTTTCAGATGAATTTACAAAATCTGTTTACTGATGATAAGAGCTCATTAGTTCTTAATATTTAGTTTTACCATACAGAGTTATTGGAATCACACGGTTTATACTAAGTACCGGCGAAATAAAACCTGAATTTGAAAAATAGTCCTGGAACAATATATATGCATAACATCAGTATTTCTTTTAATAAAAGTTTGAAATTTATATAAATGATTTCCCATGTGGCTTGATGAATAATACACAAAAACAAGAAACTTGCACAAAATATTGAAGTAAAAGATTTTCAAAACATGGCTTTGCATATAGCATTGTTACTGCTTTCATCAATCAGACTTGGTTGTGATCATATTGGAAAAAGCTGAGGCTATATGTACATTTAACAAGAGGCCAAAATGGCCTTAACTGTCACCTGAGTAACAAATTTGGTTGAAATTGGCCCACTGTTTCCTGAGAAGCTTAAAATGTGAAATCCTATGGAAAATGTTTAACCCCAGGGCGGGGCCAAAATGACCCCACGGCCTTCTCTTGAACAAACTTGAATCTACACTCGATAAGGATGCTATATTCCTGAAATCAGTAGACTTGGCCTTGTACTTTCAGAGAAGAAGTTTTTTTTTAAAGTTGCAAAATTTGAACCTTCTTGGCCCCAGGGCGGGGAAATTTTTGGACCCAGGGGGATGGTTTGAATAAACTTGAGTCTGCATCACCCAATGTTGATCCCCGGCAAATTTGGTAAATAGGCCCACTGATTCCTGAGAAGAAGCCTAAAATGTGAAATCCTATAGTAACTCTATGGATAATGTTTAACCCCAGAGCAGGGCCAAAAATCACCCCAGGGCCTTCTCTTGAACAAACTTGAATCTACACCCCAAAGGATGATATATTCCAGAAATCAGCAGCTTTGGCCTTGTACTTTCAGAGAAGATTTTTTTAAAGCTGCAAAACTTGAACTTTTTTGCCCCAGGGTGGGGATGGTTTGAAAAAAACTTGAGTCTGCATCACCTAATGTTGATCTCTGGCAAATTTAGTTGAAATTGACCCACTTGTTCCTGAGAAGAAGTCAAAAATGTTAAAAGTTTATGCATGATGCACGACAATGGATGGCAACAGATCGCAATAGGTCACTAGTTTACTCAGGTGACCTAAAAAGGAGTAATCCCTCACCTTTTCTCTAACTGTACAGACTGAATACAGAATGTTTTAGACAAAATTTTTGCAACAAAAATCATGAAATCGGTTCTAGAGCTAATTACAATTATGCTTGATAAATCCACTGAACTCAATGATTTAATGGAATAAGTTTCAACAAAATGAAAGAGAATAAAACAATTGAAACATAGGAAAAGAACAATGTGATGACAATTGCTATAGGTTGAATAACAAAATCACAAACAAGAAGCCCAATGGCATTTATTTATCACCAGAACAAATAAAGTCATTCAGTGCTTTATTTGATATCTTATTTGAATAACTATATTTTGAAAATCCAATAGGTTCTGAGTAATTGGATTCAAAATTTATAATTTCTTTTACCTTAACAATTCTTAGGATGGTATAACTCATCAGATCCTGCAAATATGAAACAGTAAATATTATCAATATATTTAGTATATATTTTGTATGTACTATGATTTAGGTCAATAAATACTTGAAGATATGGTAAATTCAGCTTTCAAGTAAACATTTGAGAAAGACCTTGAACTTTGAAATTGGGCCAAGGTCAGTGCGTACAAAACTGTCAGGTTGTCATTTGTGTGAATTATTATCCAGTTCACTCAATACTGGAAGGAGATGCTGGCAAACTAAGAATTGAAGGCCAACATACAGAGTGACCTTGTATGTCATTTGTTACATTTTGTGGATTATGGTCAAGGGCTGGCAAAACTGGAAGAAGATGAGGGCAAAATAACTTTTAAAATATCTGTGACCTTGACCTAAAGAATTCCTAGGATGGTGGAACTCATCACAGCCCACAAATATGAAACAGTAAACATAATCAAATCAATTTGTATACCTGTGTGTCTGTGTAATCAACAAAATGATATGCTTTTTTCAAGCAAAATATGATATAACAGCTCACGATCTGTCCAATAAGAAAAGTAGTTCCTATTTCATTCCTAAGATACCGAAAAAGATGACAATTTACTTTCTTCTCTTCAGAATATTAGGAAAGAAACTTGATTTGATAAATCTGAATTACCTGTCACCTGGTCTGTTCATCAATTCTAATATTATATCATATATTCTACTGTCCGCTGGCAGAGAGTTAGATGTGTCAAAAGTAAAATGCCAATCGCGGCGACAATGTGGTTAGAAACACAGTAAGCTTACAGTACACCCTTTTGAATTTCGATACTTTATCAACAGAATATATCACATGAAATTTGAGAATCACTGAAAACGTGGAAGGTAAGTATTTCTTGCTCTTGACAATTGAAAGTAACCACTGTATTTATATAATATTAGTTTTTGATCAGCTGATCAGTCCTTTGACTGGAGATTCGCATTAGGCCAGTGCTGTAGTCTGAAACAGCTCCTGGGCTATGGGCATCATAAATGTGTAATCATAGCCCCAACATGATGAGAAGTTTGTACTGTAATATAGCCAGCAGTCAAGCAGATGAACAAAATGTCAGAGCCTACACTCACATATTGAGTCACCGTCACTTTGTTTTGTAATTATATATTAAGTTCGTTACAGAACAATCAAATAAATTTAACATTTTTATTCATTTGTTTGCATGTTGAAATTTCAAAGACCTTTAATACAAAACATGTATAAATAGAAAAGATTTCCCTGATATTCATATATATATATGATGTTCATATATATATATATATGAGCCGTTCTCTGACAAAAGGGCCCTTATTGACATTGGCATTATGACGTCAAAATCGTTCGATAAAGTAGTGACGTCAGTTTCTGCACTACCAGCATAGCCGCATTTTTTGTTTAGTTTTTGTTTTGTTTTTTTGGTTTTTATTATTATTGCTTTTTTTAGTTTGCAATTATCAAGAGGCAAGTTGTCATAATTCAATCAGTATTTTTCAGTGAC
>JACSZP010035482.1:0-10194 GCA_016161895.1 Pinna nobilis | reverse complement strand
GGTTCTTTAACGTGCCAACACCTACTGTGACACGGAAGCTCGGTTTTTACTGTCTCACCCGAAAGACAGGGGCGGCCAACCGCAGAGTGGCGCTGCGGGAATCGAACCCCGGACCCCTCGGCTCGAAGTCGAACACGCTAACCACGTTGGCCACGGAAGCCCCTGTTAGAGACGTACATTTTATTATTTTGGATGCTCGGAATTTGATCGATTATCAGTGTTAAAATTGGTCATGATTTCTGACCTTGTAATCGACTCTCATTAGATACATGACATAACATGACATGAAAAAGGAGTACACAAGAAGTGAATGTCAACTTGTAATAGTTCGGGATGTAATACATTGTATATTCGTCCGCCTCGAAATACCTGTTGGAATAATACATTATCAATAGTATCGCCTTTCACATAAAACGTTTATCGAGGCTGCAACAATTCAGAAAAGGATAATTTTTATATAACATACCAAAGATCTTGGATTTCCATTAACAAATACGAGAAGCCGTTCAATGTAATGATTATTTAATCAACAAAGGTAATTTATGTATGCTGTGCTATAAATCGAATGATCAAAAATCTCTTGATTCAGTGAAAAGGTTTAAAAGAAAAATACCATTCTTATTTTATTCCTTTTCTTATTCGCTTGTTAAACATTGATAGGTATATAATAAAAACAACCATGTGTGCAAATATTGAAAGTTTAGAAAAATTGATATAATTTTAGGAAGGTTTCTCGGCTGGCTCAAAAATTAATATAATAACATTAATTCGGTTCAAATTTGGAAAATAAAAAGGTAGCGACGCATAAATCATAAAAGTGTGTTATTTTGTACAAAGGATGAGTACTCCTACCGTAATCATTTGATTAAGATGTAATGATATGAAATGAAGCATATATCCTTGATTAAATTAATATCATCTCTACTGATTTTATAATTAAAGGTATCAAGCTAATATCAAAGCTGACCTTGGTTTGAGAAAATGTCCTTTTACCTTGTAAATCTTGATTTTCGTGCTTTAAGTGCTCGATCTCCGTTGACATTTTATCGATGTCAACAGTAAATACCACATTTTCCTCTACAGTTCGGAGAAAAAAAAAGTAAACATATTGGATGAACCATGAAGAGTCACATATTTTTAAATTAGTAAAGACGATCCACATTTCAACAGCATTTATCAAAACTCTTTATTGACTGATCAAGGCATCAAGTTTCCTATCCCCTGGAACATATTGTACGAAAATATGGCAGTATGACTAATTACCGTGTAATGTGTTCTGTATTTCTCTCTAAAGATACACAAGGTAATGGGTACTAATTTCGTAACAGCGTTATTTTTAACGGGATGGTGTTTCAAAATCGCCTGTATCTATTTTTTTCAAACTAAGTTGTGTACAGAGATGTAGAGTACTTGGTATTAAAATTTATTAAAAGTGTAATTTTCGAAGAATAACGAAGATTTGTTTCTATCTTAGGAACAACATATATCTTGAGGGAGAAGGTCGAGGAATTTATGACATATATCAAGCGCTGAATATAAACAGATTACAATTTCTCCTCATGATTTGAGAATTATTTTCTTTAATGTACATGTACAACTTTCTTGAATGCATATAAGCGTTTGTTTTGCGCTCTACAGTAAGACCATTTGAGCATTATGTGTAGTTGAAAAGTGCATTAGGTTTAAAAGTTCCCGTTTATTCCGGGCATCGCAAAAGAATTTCACATCAGATAAAGATGCATCCTTGGTATTATATCCATTTGTCTCCTCAATTTACCATTTCTTTCTATCGTCAGTTACAGTAAGAGTAAATCATTGCCTGGTATCTAATGAAACGTCATTTTGTTGAAGTTTTTGTTCAATATGTTTTGGAGAATTAAATTTCACGAACCATATCTCCCTGTGTAAAACATACAAGGGACTCCAATTTTGGACGACATAAGAATTTAGATATAATACAAGCAAAGGGAAATCGAAGTCAACAGAATCTTACTGTTTTGTTTCCCATGTAAGATATATTAAATTTTATAGTCGAATGTGTTGGTTTGACTGAAACAATGTGTATAATCTTACTAGATTCGGTGCACACCCATGATAATGTAATGCGTTATCAAATTAAAATAAACATTATATTTGAGACTATTTTTATCGTAGCTGCTCCCCCTTCTAGATAAAAAGATTGTAAAAATGGACATTTGATTTGTAGTTACTAAATTTGATTCATTTTTTATCAGTTTTAATGG
The DNA here is from genome assembly GCA_016161895.1 of Pinna nobilis. Classification (NCBI taxonomy): domain Eukaryota; kingdom Metazoa; phylum Mollusca; class Bivalvia; order Pterioida; family Pinnidae; genus Pinna; species Pinna nobilis. Next base: position 7,951 of record JACSZP010035482.1, on the reverse strand, counting down.
GTAAATTTCGTACCTTGTAATTCCTTCATATCGCTGGTATGTTTTGTGAATGACGCTTCATACTGTTGTATCTGTTCTTTTTGCTCCTTGTACTTAGCTGATTTGAAACAGTAATGAATAATACAAGTCATTACTAAGATGATTTCTGCACAACGCATGTTTTTGCTAACAAAATTTGTGTGTACCATTCGGTACGAAAGTATGACGATATTTAGATAATGTTGTTTATTACAGAATGAATGCTTCTCTCATTTGCCTATGTGTATTTGAAGAAGTGTAAAATATAATTTTTCACTTTGTATACAGGGTATTTTATCAACATTGTTCAAGGGACAAAGTGTTGCCGTACGGTAACTTATGCCTTACCCTCTTTCAATACACATTTTTCATAAAGGTTTCTTAATCTTTGGTTCTCCTCTGTCAGTCCATCAGATGTCTCTACAATACATTAGAAAAATTAATAATTATGTCTGTTCAACTATACACGCTAAAAGTTTAACTATCTTTTCTTAACTTATTGTCTTGTTAGCAACTTGCTCTTTAATTCGATTGTATTTTTTCTCAAAAATTGATAAAAAGGAAATCATTTTACTTATTGCTGAGTGTTAATGACAAAACACAATTATTCTTAAGAGTATATCCCTTCTTGTTCATCCTTAAAGAAAGGGAAATATCCAGTTTATCATTGGAACATCCCATTGCACAAATACATTTTATTTCCCACATAAAGTACAATTGCACAATATTAAGATACTGTAATCGAAAGCTTTAGGTGATATGTCCGGTAAATGGCAAGTCAAGAAAGACATGGAAAACGACTAAAATGTGATTTTCAAATGACAAAAACACTTCCTCACACATCATTTAGATTACTAAGATACTATTCATTCTATTAAGACCTCCTGAAGAATTTCTCAAAGGAGGAAATCCTTTTGAATCTTATTCAGCCCGTCTACTACCCACTATTAGGCGGATGCATTAAAAACCACTTGATGGGGAAAAGGAGTATTTGATTATCTAAGTTTAATCAAAGGTCACCTATTTTAGTATACGTAGATAGGGAGGTTACAATTAAACATGTGATTTATGAGTGTGAGTATGAATTACGGAATGACAACAGACGACCAAAACATTAACCTCCCCCTCCCCCTTCCGACATATGTATGAAAAAAAAACCCACTTAACTAAAACAAATCTCGATTACATTCCCAACTAGAAAGATCACCCAAAGAACAGATAGTTATTTTAATATGACATTACTACTAAATTTCAGAACCATAGCCACTGATTCTTTAGCCTGTTCCTCCAGTGTACTAATCTTCTCAGTCAGTCTTTGTTCTTGGCCTTTGAATTGATCTGTGAAAAAAAATATTTGAATGTTAAAGAGTAATACGGAAGTCGTCAAACAACGTCCGTTTTTACATTTTTTGTTTGTTTTCATTAAGGGACTGTTGAAAAAACATCACTGCCTAGCAGTCAATATTTAAACAGAAAACAATTGTTCTCTTTCACGACAATTTTTTCTTTCATAATTGGTCCAGCAGCAATGAAGAATTATATACACTACTGTGCAGTCTTCTCTAAATAATGATAACGAAGTTTTTTTTCGGATTCATCATATCTTTAGCTTTCCTATATTCTTAACTGCTAACAATTGATTATTTCTTATATAACTTATTGAACTTCATGAAACGTGATTACATTTATTCTTTCGAAGTTGAAGCGAAAAATGAAAAGTAAAACTCGTAACTAATTTCAAGAAAGTTTCCTACCTACGATCTTTAAATAGGTACCTATTCCGCTTTTGAAAATCATTCAAAAATGCTATTGATTTTATGATGCAAAACCCAATCAAAATAGTAAGGTTTACGTCTCCTTGGTGGGTCAAACGTTTAACTCTGCTTAATACCAGTACTTTAAAGACGGTAATTTTTATTTAAAGATAACGAAAATATGTACATTGTATATCTGAACATTGAGTCCTAAATAAAATAGGTTGGAACTAGAATTGTCCTGCTGGGACTAAAATCCCCGTAGCAGCAATTGTGGTGTAGAAACCATTTTCATGGAACGGAGACATGTGACCTTGACCTTTAACCTACCAATCCAAAAATCAATAGGGATCCTATTTGAGTCATGGGCAGCCCATGTGTGAAATGTCAACATTGTAGACCCACAGGTACTTGAGTTACGGTACGGAAAGCATTTTCAAGGAACGGAGTCTTGTGACCTTTACCTTTGATCCTCCAACCTTAATCATGGGCAACCCATGTGTGAAATATATCCACATTGTAGACCCACAGGTACTTTAGTTACGCTGCGAAACACATTTTCAAGGAACGGAGTCATGTGACCTTGACCTTTCACCTTCTGACCCCAAAATCGATAAGGACCCTCCTTTAGTCAAGGGCAACCCATGTGTGAAGTATCAACATTGTAGACCCAAGGGTACTAGAGTTATAGTGTGGAAATAAATGGGTATACAGACGGACGGACAGACAGACAGACATGGTGAATCCAGTATACAACTTTGTTGACGGGGGTGGGGGTATAAATATATGCGTAATATATAAAAGTAACCATGAAAACGATTACAGTATAAGCTATATGTAGACGTCCTGTTTCAGCTGAGAGACTCCTTTTTAATCTATCCGTGAAGAAGTCCACCAGCATACCCTGATACCCTAATCGAGCTGGCACACTCTGATAACCAAAGGTTTTACCGAGGTAATATACAAAACAAAAGTCTCGTGAGAGTTAACTGGTGATTCAATGCTCAATACAAAGTCACTGATTAATTAATTTACAAAAAATTCTCGAGTATTTTATATATTTGGGAGATAACAGAACGAAAAATAAAGAAAATAAACAAAATACTTGGCTAATTTATGAAGAAATTTAAATTTACTTTTTGTATAAACACATTTATGTCTACATTCAAAAGTGAATTGTTGAATTACACAGTCACGATTGTAATATTTGTTAAATTTTAAGAAAGATCAATACAGCATGTGACACATAATTATGTATATTAAATATTTAGCTCACCTTCTAATTCTTGCTGTCTTGTTTTACACGCAGTTAATTCCTCCTCCAGTTTTTGAATCTTCTCAGTACTTTCTTGACATTCTTTTTCATGGAGAGCTGAAAGTACCAAAGTTATTCTAAAAATAATGCAAGTCACTTAAAAGCGTAAGTCCATTAGTCACAATTCTGCTGTAACCAGGTCCACTGGAATAAAACTTAAATAAGGAAACCACAGATACCGATATATCAAACCGTCAGAAGAATAAGGCGACAATATCCAAATTAGGTGAACATTGAAACAACATGGACCTCTGGAAACCAAAGGGTAGGATTAGGTGTCACGGACGACTTAGCTTTCCCTGCTGACTATTATATCCAACCCGGGTCGACAATCAGGTTCAAATGAAAAAATTGACAAACGAATTCTGTAACTAGATCTGGATAACGATTTAATACACTCAGGTACAAATTCAGTATCTGTAATCATGGCCAAAAGGTCAGAAATCATCTTTGTGGCAGGCACAAGGACAAAAAGATTGGATTGGCCACGGGCGATGAGGCATAGAGGAAAGTATAGACGGTTATCAAGAGGTCTGTTTGCCTATTACACTCATGGTATACACGGAAACTATGTTCATTATAATTACTTTCTTTGTCGTAGGACTGGATGTCAATCTCACCCTCATGGTATCATCGTTCCAGATGAAATTTCTTGTCACAAAATGACAATAAAGGATTTTGTTATAAATCAGAATCACAGTATAACAGCAAAATTACTTTCTCTACAGTGGTCCCTTGTTACCCGATTTGATGATGGGATTTCAACATCTGCTACATCTCTAGAGTAAACTTGGCTATATATTAAAGTGCAATACTGCTCTATACTCCAAATGATTTGTCACTACTGTCAGACAAAAACAGAGGTAAATAATTCCTCTGTGCCTTATACTGGATGGGTTTTCTTCCCTAATGTTTTTTTTTAAAAAAGTGACCGGCGGCAGTTTCTCCATGCCATCATATTTACACTAAAACATCTTTACATTGTCATCTATTAGATTTCTCATGGGATGGTATGGTTTTGGTGTTTAACGCCCAACTCAAAAATATTTCACTGATAAGGAGACGTCACCGTGTGCCGGTGAAGGGTTACAATTTTTGCCTATGCTCGGCACTGCTGGCTGTATAGCAGGGAAGGTTTTTTAACGTGCCAACACCTATTGTGACACGGTACCTCGGTTTTTACTGTCTCATCCGAAAGACAGGAATGGCCAACTGCGGTATGGCACTACGCGGCATTAGATTTTTCATAATAGCGACAAACTTAGCCTATGTTCGGTACTTATGGCCGTAGAGCAAGGAGAATTCTTAACCGCACATGTTGACCTCTCCATAAAAGTGAAAGACCCTTGAGTGGGACGTTAAACAATAGTGCAACCCACCTACCAATATGAGAATAATCAATCACATGGACCATTTTCGGCATATTCGCTGTGTCAAGAGAATAAGAATACATGTATCACCTTCTAAAGTTATTACCTTTCAAGTCGAGTCCTTCTTTCTTCAAATCTGTAATCTCTTTATCTTTCTCTTCCATTTTTGACTGAAGTTCGTTCTCTTTTTGTGCTATTGTACAAATAAAAATGGGTGAAATAGAAGATATCAAGGGGCATTAAAAAAAGAATAAGTCAACGACAGACAAAATCGTGGCCAAAACAAAAAGGGGACAGAATTACAAACAGAAATAGAAAAATACACTTATAACTAAAAATAATATAACACGAACCCCACTAAAAACCGGGAGTGAGTTCAGGTGCTCTGGAAGGGTAAGCACTCCTGCTCCACGCGTGACACCGTCGTGTCACACAAGTAAGGAATCACCAGCAAGTTAAAAAAGATACAATAAAATAAAGAAGATATTTATTATTGTATAATTGTGTTTATTATGCTACTTTCAATATCATTTCGACGAAAATTTATTTAATATTGGATGCAACGATTATCCTTTTTGATCAGTACAAATTTATCGAAAAATCTTACAATCGTTCAACTACCTATATTTATTTTGTTTAGGCCGATTTAAAGTATTCCTTGAAAGAAAATATTGGTTTTAGTACAATCGTTCAGGGATCTTGCCCGTTTTTACATTTCTGCCATATTTTGAAAATAATGAAAATATAATACGCTTCAACATCACACAAGACTAAGAGCACTCACCTAAAATGCTGCTCCATTTCTCTTTCAAATCTGTTACCTCCTTCTCTTTTTCTTCCATTTTTGACCGGAATTCATTTTCTTTCTGGGCTATTGGAAGAGCAAGCAAAGACAAAATTGTCATTTACCTTACGTTTATTTGCCTTAATGCATGGAAATGTAATGTAATATATTGTATGATAGTGTTTTACGTTACTTAAAAAATAATTGAACTCATGTCATGTTTTAAGTTGTCCTCTTTGATCTTATTAATAACACGGAAATCAGAAATCATTATAATTCTGTTACATTTGTATGCATGATCGTATATTTTGGTTAGAGAAATTTGTTCTTTAAATGACCTAAAATTTATATGGATATCTGTTCAATTCTTCTTCTTACCTTAATATTTTTCTTGAAACTGAATAGCAATATTTCAAATGATATCCATTGATTTTAGATTCTGAGGTGAGTTTCATAATTCATTGAAGATAAAAAGTATATATTTATTTCCGTTCACCATAAACTGTGAAGAAAATGGACTTTAATGTGTCCTGTCTTGCCTTTCATTTTTTTGTATTCCTCATTGAATGCCTTTGATGTATTTTCTAGTTCTCTTATTTTAGTGATGTTCTTCTGGAATTGATCCTTGTACATAGCTGTTAAAAACAAATGAACAAGATATGATAGTAAAGAAATTAGAGCATATCAGTAATATTGTCATCCTGGATTTTACAAAACCATTTACAAATTTTTGACAGTATTTTTTTCATCTAAAGCATTACTAGAAAATTAGAATGAAATTGTGGTCCATCGTTATATAAGCAGTACCCTACCTTCAAGACTACTCCATTTCTTGTTAGAACGAGTCATCTCTTTATCTTTCTCTTCCATTTTTGAGCGAAGTTCATTTTGTTTTTGAGCTATGGTAAAAATAGAAAAAATGTACAGTAAGCTAACATAGAATAGCACTGTACAACGCCAAATCATTTTCATATTACCATTTGGTAATGGTACTGATAACTCCATGTATATGTATATGCATTTTTCCAAACTGGGATTTTTACATTTTCCTGAAAACATCTTGGAAATGTAAAGGATATATGTCGAATGACCATATTGAATTCAGATGAAAATAGAATATTGAGGACACGTGCGTTATCGCATTCAATTTCATCTCAGGTCAGTAAACACCAGTATACGGCGATTCTACAGAGCTCACTTTTTCGGTTCATATTACATAATATTCACCATAACAGAAGTCCATTATCGTATAATATCACCCGCTCGTTTTACAAAGATATCGAGAAATTTTCTTGATTTAGTACAACTGAATCAAATGCCTCCCCTTCTTAAAATGCAAGAGTGATGTGGTGTCTTTTACAATGTTTAGTTTAATGTTTAAAATATTGTTTAAATTGATGGGGTTTTTTATTGATAAATATGCTTGATAATCAAACGTCAATCCATACAATTTTTCTTCATGACACATCGTCTTGGTGTCATAACCATGTATACCAAATATCATTATTCTATCTCAAATACAAAGGTAGTCCCATAGAGTTATTTTAACAAAGGGCAATGACTGCATTTAAAGGGCCAATCCCTATAAATTTTGTTATGACACATCGCCTTGATGTCATTACAATATCGTCATTTCATCTTTATTGCATAGATGGTTATGCTGTAGACAGTATTTTTTTTAACAAACGGCAATAACTCTGAAATAAAATTGCCAATACCAAAATTTTGTTCATGACATATCGTCTTGATGTCATTACCATATATAGCAAGTTTAATAATTTAATATTGAATTCATAGAAATTTTTTAACTAAAGGCAATAACTCTGCAATTAAAGGGATGATCCCTGACCCATCGTATTGATGTCATAAGCAAGTATACCGAAAATTATCACTCTATCTCAAATACAAAGATAGTTATGATGTGGACAGTATTATTTAACAAAGGATAATAACTCTGAAATTAAAGGGTCAATCCCTATAATTTTGTTCGTGACACATCTTCTTTATGTCATTACCATATATAGCATGTTTCATCAATTAAACGGATGATCCAATGACATATCGTCTTGTGAATATTATCATTCTATCTTAAATACATAGAAAGTTGTGCTATAGACAGTAAGTTTGAAAAAAGGCAATAACTCTGAAATTAAATGGCCAATCCCTCTAAGTTTGTTCGTGACACATTGTCTTGATTTCATTTTCATATATAGCAAGTTTCATCAATTTATCTTAATTGTATGGATATGTATGCCGTAGAAAGTAATTTTTCTATCTTAGATTTTTATTTTTCTATTCTATCCTAAATAAATATAAAGTTGTGCTATAGACAGTAACTTTAACAAAGGTCAATGGCTCTGCAATTAAAGGGCCGGTCCCTAAAATTGTGTTCATGACAAATCGTTTTGATGTCATTAGCATGCATACCATATTATCATTCAATCTTTATTACACAGATAGTTATGCTCTGGATAGTATTTTTTAACAAGGGAAAAAAGATAAGACTGCAGATCCCTGAAATTTTTGTTCATGACACATCTCATTGATCTCATTACCATATAATATTAATTTCATCATTCTATCTTTATTACATAGATAGCTTTACTTTGGAAAGTATAATCTGGGCAATCACTCTGTATATAAAGGATCGATCCCTGATATATATATAATATACTGATAGCTGTCTCAAGGCATTGTTGTCCATCTGTGT
>JACSZP010035472.1:0-17168 GCA_016161895.1 Pinna nobilis | reverse complement strand
ATCCTCTACGGAAATCTCTTGCTCTTATAGAAGCATTACTGATTGCCAGAGATCGAATTCAGATTTTGGTCCATGCTTGGCACTAAGAGTCAATCAACAGCGTGGGGGATCTTTTTATCACCAGCACCTACTGTGCTATTACACCTTGAATTTTAGGGTAGCATCCAAACTGGCAGCTTTTACATCAAATTTAAAATGCCTTGGGGATATACACTTCCATTAATGACTTTGTTGAGTTTATTGTGGTCCACATTAGAATCCATGGCTTTCAGCCCATGAAGCAAATGCTGTAGCTATCTGGTCACGATAGAAGTGATATAGCTAAGTTAAAACAAGTTTGATTAAAACCTGATTTTTTATTGAAATTCACATCAAACTTTCCAGTACTGTGTATTAAGTTCTCATGTAAGCCAGTAGAAACTTAGGAGCCACCAAGATAATCTCCTGAGCATTTGGGGGTACTAATCCCCGCAGTAAGAGGCTCTTGTTGACCCTCTGTATTAACCCGTTTTATACAAATGTAACTTTAAGAAAAATACAGTGGAGCCTGTCTTGAGAGACCATTGTCATGAGAGGAAATATATCTGGGGCAACCAGTTATAAGAGAACATCTTTAAAATAATCACATACAGTCTAACCTGCCTTAGCGACCCACTGAATTAAAGGAAAACCTGTCTATGTGACCTAAATGTATGTTTCCCAAAATGGACTTTTCCTATATAAATCACCAGAATTAAGAGACCACCTGCCATATGTGACTCGTTTGCTCCTTCCCTTGGATGGTCTCTTAAAACAGGTTAGACTGTATATAAAATGTGTCTTGAGAGAGCACCTGTCTTGAAAGGCCATTTTTCCATGGCATTGGGGTGGATCGATGGGGGATAGGTGTCTCTCAAAAAAGTTCAATTGTACTTAAGATTTTAAAACTAGTGGAGCATTACTAGAAACACATTTTCTGTTTTTTCAGTTCATCTATGCAACATCTATGGTGACTTTGATACCCATCATGCATTGCATTTATTTCCTGGAAATCAAAGTTTTGCCATCTTCTCTCTAGTATTCTCATCAGATAACAGGGAAATTCTTGGAGGGTATGTATTATTTTATTCTACACGTGATGATTGATTTTGTCATATTTATTTATTTCCGGTAGTATAATTATGAGGCCTTTGTGGGATATATGCATTAACCCTTTCATCCCTAAGTATCTGAATGGTATGCCCTTTTCTATTGTCATAGACTAGTCTATTATGGTCTGTAGTGTTGAAAGGGTTAGTGCATTCAATCAGAAAAGAAGATAAATTCTTTGAGCTTTTTGTCTGTTTGTTGTAATCTTGTTAAACATCATTGAAGGGGCCTTCATGGCCGAATATTAAGAGCATTGGGCTTTAATTCATTTAGTCCTCACTTCTCATCAGGACAGTTGCAAGCCTCACAGCATTATAGTTGAGTAGGTGAGAAAATTTGCCAGTTAACTTGCAAAAGGCTGGTGGTACACTTTTAAGCGAGTTGTCTCTGCCCCCACAAAAAGAAACTGGCAGCTACGGTATGACTGAACAATCAGACTGTGGCAGCTACGGTATGACTGAACAATCAGACTGTCGGGCATGGTGTAAAGCAAAAGCAGACTAAAATATCATGATTATTTTTGTCATTTTTCAGTGCCAATGATGGCTGCCTTTATGTGTATGATCGAGAAAGTAACCAGAGAATACTGAGGGTAAGTCAGGAAGCTTTTCATATTCTTAAAGTCAATCATGTCAGTTCTGGTCAATGGTCAAAGCAGCCATAGACAAAGATTGTCATTGCCCTATGTCCAGATATTGTCTGTACGTAGGTAACCACCACATGATTGGCAGATCTTAGATCTAAGTACCATGATTTTTGAAATTTATCAGATTCATGTCCTTTGATTCAAATGTGTGTGTTACATTGATTTTATTCGTGTGATAAAAAATGAAAGCATTTGATTGGTTGACAATTTTAATCCACAGATTGATGCACACGACGATGATGTCAATGCAGTGGCATTTGCTGACGACTCGTCCCACATCCTGTTCAGCGGAGGAGATGACGGCCTCTGCAAGGTCAGATGCGTGGCAATTTTGTTTCATGTTACTCAATTATTTACTCGAACATTTTGTTTATAGAGGCAAACAACTCACTGAAATTTTGTTGTGACTAGGATATAACTAATCATCAAGAAAATGAAAGCAACCAAGAACAATAAATTTTAATTGGGTTCATTGATATCATGGACCCTTGCTTAGAAACTTCCCATCTTGCCCTTCAGATGAGACAATAAAAAATGGAGGTCCTGTGTCTCAACAAGCGTTGGCACATAAAAGGTGAAAAAGTAGTGCGCTAACCACTGGGCTACTCAGACACTTAATCCTTCGAGTGATCTTATGTTGTATAAGATGATTACCAACTCTTAAGCAGGTTGATGCCTTATCATGCAGACCTGGTAAATCTCTTGTCGACCATAGCTGACTCTCAAAACTGTCAAAAACTTTGGGTTTTAATTAGAGATGTGACAAACTCAAGTCATGATGATACGGTGTCGGTGTACAAAAATTTCCACTTCTCAAATACATTTGGAAATGTTACCTAGATTCTCTACTACATAATAAATAAACCTTTTTCGTTTGGAGCATAATCTTGAGCGATTAATTGCAAAATGGTTTCAAAATTCTGCTCTCAATTTCAACTTGTCTTTCATCATTTTTCAGAGTAAGTTTGTTTAGATCTATAATTTGTTTCCATCACCGACATTAGTCATGAATTGTCAAACACATGTTTGAGAAATCAGGGTCACTACAACTATTAATTTCTCATAGGTGACAAGCGTTTTAGTGATCATTTCTCGGAAGGCCTCGAAACTCACATTTACACCTATATTTGTACTTTATTATGATTTCACCGAAAGTCAATGATAGCCTAAACAACAAGCACGACTTGTTTACCTGACTCTGAGTTATTCAACCTTTGTTAGATATTAAATGGATACACATCACTTAATTTTAGGTTTGAAATAACAAGTTAAATATATTGCTGTTTAATTTAACTTGTCCTGTCAGACAAGTGCTGAAGAAGATTTACTTGTCCAATCTGGTTTTCATCTGGACATGGACAATTGGACAAACGTTTATGTTGAGCCCTGTATTTTATACCCATGTTGACTATTTCACTTTCAATTTCTGAAGGTCAAAAATTGATAAGTTATTGACATATGTCATGGAATTTACCCTCAAGCATTAGCCAATCACTGGTGGAACCTGGTGATGTCTCCATTTAAGTGAAAGGCTCTAGAGTGGTATATCAATCAACTGTAAAATGAAACATATGATTCATATATGTTGTATCCTTTTTTTCCGTACAGGTATGGGACAGACGAACACTAAGGGAAGATAACCCAGAACCAGTAGGGACTTTTGCTGGACATACAGATGGTATTACATTCATAGATGCAAAGGTACGTGTTTAATTTTTTCCCATGATTCCATACTACATGTATATCAGTAAACTGTGTAATGACTTACATGGACGTGTGGGTAGATCGATGGTTTGATATTTGCATATAGTTAAGGTTACTCTCTATCAAAAACCAGTTGCAGAATCTGCACACATGAATAAATAGTATGTGTAGCTTGATAAAATGTTCCTTCTGTAAGTCGATCCTGTAGGCCTACTGCCAGTTGAAGGGAGATAACTCTCACAAATTAAATTCAAATTTGGGCTAAATGCATATTATTTTATAATATCTGAGTTCTTTTGTTTTGCTTAGATGTTTTAGATTTGTGACTATCTTTATACCCTATACCACCATAGCTTTGGGGGTGTATAGGAATCACCTAGTCCATCTGTCGGTCTGGTCAAGAATTTCTCTTATACATTTCATTCATACATTCCATACATATACCATATTAAGTACTACATTTTGTCATCTGACATAGTGATTTGAACTTTGACCTTACAATAGTTGTTGGGTCAAGAGGTTCTGGGAAAGCAAAATCTGTAGAGGAAAGGGGGGGGGGGGGTTATTCCGTCCAGTCAGCACAGCTCTCTAGTTATATTGGAACCACCTACCCCTAGCTGATGTAAACTATATTTTGACATGATCCAGCATTAGATTGTTTTATGTTACAGTATTGATTCTGGATTCTTGGTTTGAAATTTTCCTAAGATTTCCAAAGTCTACTTATTGTAACTGCATTTATGTTACCATGATACAGTAACTGATTGAAGGATAATTCTGATTGCAGGGAGATGCACGGTATTTGCTGTCTAATTCCAAGGATCAAACCATGAAGCTGTGGGATATTCGATATTTCTCAGGGAGCGAGGGAATCGAGGTAGGTATATCCGGAAGACAAAAGTTCGGAAAAGTACACGTGTACTGTAAATAGAAATGTGCTAATTTTATTTTTACTGGAAGTATGCCAGGGCATTGCTTGCAAAGATGAGTTCATTAGAACTTGGCATTAATGTGCATAGTGTAACATGGTGCACCCATGCAACATGCAATGCAAAATCATCAAAATCTGAAAGTGAAGTTCTTGAATATTCTGGTCTCATAATAAATTTTAAGCTTGTCTTTGTTTATTTTCCTGGATTTGTTTGTTTTGTTTTGTTTTGTTTTTTTTAGGGGGGGGTGGGGTTGTAACACAATTTGAACATAGTGTTGTGATAGCACCAAACTGATGAAGTGGAAGCTGAAACACCTGACCCAGGATTATATCCCATACAAAAGAGTGATGTTTAACATGCCTTGTCATTTCTGGGTATGGATCTAGATCTCTACTGCCTTATTTAAAAGACTTGAAATAACATGGGGACTACAGAGGAGATAAAATCCATCAACCCTCTAATCTTGATGCTAGCTCTCCATCATGGAACAATGATCAAATCTATGTCTTAAGTTTCAGAATAAATTGTCTTCAGAGACAATTATAAATGCTATGAGTGTTAAGTTAGTCTTTTAATGGGGGCTTTTGTAGCTCCGCCGGTTAGTGTGTTTGCCCTCCGATCACGAGGTGATGGGTTTGAACCTGCATTATAGACCGGGCTAGCTATTCCTGTTCTTGAATGAGACAGTCAAAACCAAGGTCCTGTGTGACAGTAGGTGTTGGCACATTGAGAACCCTCTCTGCTTGATGGCCATAAGTGTCGAAAGCATAGGCCAAATTTCTAGCCCTTACAAAAATCAACTCTCTAATTTGCAACCAAAATGTTTGCATTTGCAACTAAATTTCCTATTGTGTGACCAAAATTTGGACAAACTCGAAAAATTTTGACCAAATCTCAAACGACTTAGATCCTTTTTGTCCGAATTTTCATATTTTTCTCGGAAATCTTCTGGCTTGATCGTTGCTGAAATACAAGTAGTATATTTCGATTTTTTTGTCCGTAAAAATTATTCATCATTGTTTCTTACCATCCGTAGTTTAACTGTCTAAGTAGCAATGGCTGTTTCAAAGCAAGAGCTACTTTGGTTGCTCGTATGAAAACGTCAAAGGCGATTGATTCTGTCACATCTTCTGATTACCGAAAACCAACAGATGAGATTGTGACATTGTCTTTGATATCTGATGAGCATACTCGGAAGCTGTGGCAATATTGCCCAAAACGAGGGAAGCTACTTGCCTAAATGGCTGCAAAAATTTTCAAGGTTTGAATTTTTAGACACATGGAATAAATATCGCGTAAAGTGAATTACGATGTTTGACTTATTAGGTAAAAAAATGAAATGAATAAAGATGTTAATGGATAAAATATATCCATCTTTCCTTTTCATTATATTTATTTCTTCATTGTACAAACTAATGAAATGAAGTGAAATTATCATATCATATCAATAACACTGCTACTTATAATAATTTTTCACTTATGGTGACCAAATTGTTCAATATGTGACCAAAAATCTACAATGGTTGCCATTTGGCAACCAAAAGTGAAATGCTTCTTAGAGCGCTGGATATGCAGTGATGTCTTCATATAAGTGAAAGATTCTTGAGTGGGGCATTAAGCAATAATACAACCAACAAAGTCTTGCTATATAGGTTGATTCTGATTTGAAAATGTGTTAAAGAGATCTCAGATTTGAAACAAGTGCAGCATTTGGTGTAACTTTTCAAGCGGTGAGATTTAGCTCAGTCGGTTGAGCGCTGGACTTCAAATATTGGGGTCCCTGGTTCGATCCTTGGTCGTGCCCGATTTTCAGGGGTAAGTTCTTACCCCCTCTCTGCCTGCTCTATACCTAGATGGAGGGTAAACGGTTTAGGATGTATGGTTGATACCTTCGTCAGCTATGCAAGTGTTGTGGCACTATAAAAGCCGTTGAAAATACGGACCACTCAAGAAGGACAAACACACATGCATCCACTTGTCATCTCTCTCCCTGCCTCACAGGGACGAGTGGCAAGGGCTTTAATTAGTCACGCCGCTCGTTAAATCAAGTCAGAGCAGAACTGTAACTTTTCAGAACCTAAAGTTGAATGCCTGGTGACCTTCACCTTCAACTAATCCTAAAAAGAGTGTTTATGTGTGACATGTTAATAAAACATTCCCATTTTACAATTCTTGCAGTTAGTTTAATCTTAAAATTTTTTTTAGGCAACCAAAAAAGCTGTTGCCAGGCAACGATGGGACTACAGGTGGCAGCAGGTGCCGAAATCAGGTAAGTTTTTTTTAGTTTCCTTCCAACATGCTGGTGACTTATAGTTTCCTTACCATTTGTCCAGTTAATCCAGTTGACTATTTCTAGCAGAGTTATGGGTCTTGGACTTATATCAGTAGAGCTTTTGTATCACCCAGTAATCAGACACCATTTGTAACGTTTAATCATTCATCTTTGATAATGATGTTATAGATCAAAGGAGACTGACCATGTCGGTCTTTCTGTTGTCTTTTCTCATTCCCTGCAACATTTCAGTTTTGAGTCAAATTTGTGGGGATGTATTGAAACCTATATGATAATAATGAGTGAAAGGTCTCATTTACAATGATATTTTTAACTAAGAGTGTGGATGTGATCTAACTTATATTTCTATTCAGCGGTTTCTTGATTAAAAAAAAAGAGTCTTGAAATTAGAATCTCCTTCATTTGACTTTCCATACTGACCACAACATTGCATTAAGAGAGTACTTTGTCTAAACTTTGCTTACTTAAACAAGGACTGAGAATTGAAGATACTGTGCTTTTGATTTTAAGTTTGAGTCTAAGAAATAGTCAACTTTGCTTATCACAAATGAATCGGGAGCGGTAAAATGACTACATTATCTCGGTATTAAATATATCGTTGTTTCAGGTTTTACACTCATAGAAGGTTAACGCAGGGGACTTAGAAATTTTGTTCATTATTACCAGCAGTTTGATGTTTCCGACTTTGCTATTTTCGAAGTTCATTGTAAAAACTTTAGACAAGCGTCACTGTTGGACATTTTCACTTAATTTCCTGATGAATATTCATTACAGTGTCGAAGAAGAGGACAGTGGTGGGGGACAGTTCTGTGATGACCTATAGAGGGCACTCCGTACTGCACACCTTGATTCGCTGTCATTTTTCACCTGAGTATTTGACAGGACAACGATACGTGTATACGGGATGTGCCACAGGAAGTCTTGTTGGTAGGTGTATCTCCTGGTAACGCAATTAACATGACATGTACATTGTACAGTATAATCAGCCTTATCCGTAGCCATCCTCTAAGAAAGGAGTGCTTGTCTCGTGTCAATGGGTGGTTTTGGTGTTTAATGTCCCACTCAAGAATCTCTCACTTATGTGGAGATATCACCAATACCAGTGAAGGGCGATGAATTTGGCCTGTGCTCTGCACTTGTGACCATTGAGCAGGGAAGATTCTTTAACATGCTATCACCTGCTGTGATAGGTGACCTCGGTTTTTACTGTCTCACCCCAAAGACAAGGACAGCCAATCACAGCACAGCACGGATTGCAACCAACAACCTTACGATCAGAAGGCAAACACGCTAAACTGATGAGTCACAGCAGCTCCTACATTGTATAGTACAACCAGCCCTAGTGACCCAGTGAATTAAAGAACTAACTGTCATGTGACCTAAACCTATGCTTCCTAAAAGGACTCTTTCCTGTACAAATCACCTGAATCAAGAGACCACCTGTCACCATACTTGCCTAGTCTCCCTGATAAATAAGAAGACTCACGATTTTTCATGTAAAAATTTTGATGATTTCTTATGAAAAAAAGCTCCCCCATGAAATACTTTAATTTTCCTTTTGGTTCTTAGTAATATTTAGAGTCTCCCCAATAAAATTGAAAAATATCCCCCATAAAAATTTTTCAAGGTCGGCAGGTCTGCGACAGTCTTACCATTTTTGCATCTGCCCTCACACGTTCCTCTTTAAACAAGTTAGACTGTACAGCTGATGTACCTTGGACTCTGTCCTGAGAGCCTACCTGACTTGATGGACCACTGAACAGAACAGTTTTTGAGTAATAGGTAAAATATGTCATGAGACATTATGTGTGTTATAAGACCACTTTTCAATGGAAATGGACGTGGTCTGTCACGACACACACTGCTGTACACAGTGTTTTGGGTTTGAAGCATAGTTTATATCTCAGATATATATCTTGGTTCTAATTTCGTTGTTGTTTTGTTGTTTAACGTACCTTTCAGGAATATTTCACTCATATGGAGACATCACCATGTGCAGGTAAAGAGCTAAAAATTTTGCCTTTGCTCGGCACTTATGGCCGTAGAGCAGGGAGGGTTCTTTAAAGTGCCAACACTTACTTTGACACGGGACCTCGCTTTTTGTTGTCTCAAACGAAAGACAGGGACAGCCAGCCGCAGGGTGGTGCTGCACAGATTTGAACCCTGGACACTTTGATTCGAAGTCAAACATGCTAACCACTCGGCCATGGCGGCCCCGCTTCTTATTTCAGAAAACAAAAATATAATTCATTGAACTGCTTTCTATTTGCGGTAAAATCTTGATGATCGTGAATTTTCATATTTTTTATTTTTCCAGTTTATGACTTACTTACCGGGAAGATAGTGACGAAGCTGTCGGGTCACAAGTCATGCACTAGAGACGTGTCATGGCATTCGTACAAGAATAACATCATGACCACTTCAGTGAGTATATATATATGCTTAGTCACCACAGCCTTGGATGAGTAGTCGAAAGAGCACTGGCATTGTATGTGCCAGAAGTCTTAGGCTGCAGTCTGAACCACACCAAACCAAAGTGCTGAACGCTAGTGGCAGCTGTTTCTTTACTACATGCTTGCCTTTTGAAGCGACAGGTGCAAGTTGTTTGGATGACATTGTAGATAACAAGGTCTGGTGTCAAAATAAAGCCCTGTTCTTTGAAAAATGTCTTTTCTAGAGGGTTTGTATCGAATTAAAAACTGAATATATACAAGAAGGAAGTGTCAAGATGTGCTGTTGATTTATGTCTCATTCAAACTTTTTGAAGGTTGGGGAGGGATTGTGGACTTTGTCATTTTTGGACATTTTCAGCTCATTTTTTCATAGTTTGCCTCTGATTTCTTCAGTTTATTACATGCTTGACCTGTAGGCTAATTTAATTGAAATTTAAATATGCTTTCTTGATAAACAAAATTGCTTTAATTTATTTTTTGAATTTTTATTAAATTTTAATTCCAGAAAAGGGAGGGGAGATGCTTTTCACACTGTCAGTATATATATTTCCAAACTGCTTCCTGGAATTGAATAAAATTTTGTAGGAGGCATGTAATGTAGGTCCCTTGACAAGGTTGTGTTGTGGCCAAATCAGTATAGGGGTGGATCCATGGGGTGGAGCAAGAGATACTCTTCTTCCAAGATACAGTTTAATCTCGAAAACTCGAAGTGCACGGGACCGCTGATAAACTTTTTGAGAATTCGAGTTTTCAAAAATACAATATCTCTCAAGCTGAATGCTATTCCGCCAACACAAACCCTCTTATTCACTCCCTTTGCCGTACACTATTCTTATAACGCATCCATTTGATGAATATTCTGAAATAATTTAACAATGTCTTGATTGCTAGATAAACAGCCGGTAATCAAAATGTCTGCCGAAAAATTCGCATTTCAAAAGAGTGAGATGATATTTCACATATATTTTAACTTTTGAAGGGTGAGATTTATTCGAGAGATCGAGAATTTCGACGTCAACATTCGAAAGACCAAGAGTTAATTTTGTTATTTTATTAAGAGAAAAAAATCAGGACCGTAGCTTTACTTTTAGAGATCGAGAACTTCGAGAGATCGACGTCCGAGTTTTCAAGATTCGACTGTACTCTTCTCGAGAACTGCTGCGTGCATTGAAAAAGTATTTGCTATTTGGACTATGTCATTGTTGTACATTTTCAATTATTGTCTTTGGTCACTCCATATGCTCATGTTCCTCAGGTGAGTGATATAGGCCTGTTTTGGCCTCTTGTTTTGTATCCAAATGTCTCATCTTATAGTATTTGATTAGTAAACAAAAGATGTTGAGAGTGGTAATGAAAAGACTCGTTCATTTCTTTTAAATAAATTTTGAATTCTATGTCATATTCCAGTGGGACGGCACCGTCTGCAAGTGGGACTATCAGCACAAAGAAGACACAGACACAGAAGAACCAGTGCCGCAATCATCAGACGATGATGACGATGATAATGGGATCTTTGGCATGAAGAGGAGGAGTCGAAGACTAGCCGCAAAAAGAATCCCGTCTTTCAAGCCACATATTTGTGGCAGCTTACACGGTTTGTTTGATTAACCGATGGAGGACATAAAAGCAGTCAACGCATTGGTCTCCCTTTGACCTTCATTCAGGACCTATGGATTATTACGAGGCGAAGGAAGTTTTTTTCCCCCAGATATACTGTGGTTTTATGATTCTTTTGTATTTCACACGAAGAAGTAGTTCATCACCGATATATGTTGGAAAACACATTTTTCCTCAAAAAGGGTATCGTACAGTCGTTGGCCTGTGTTTGATATCTAGCATTACGTGTAAACTGTTTAGACAGAGAATATTATTATTCTATCGAAAAAATGATTTCATGAATCTGTTCGCTTTGATCCTGGAAAACATAAATCTGATCGACGGTGGTTTTGTTTCAAGCCTGGCCGAGGATGTGAAAAAGGAGTGACACTTAGACTCGGAAAATTAACGATTTGAATAGATCGGATTTGAACAATGATGTTCAGTAACATGATATTCTGATATGCAAACGATATGTAAATTGTATATGGCTGTAGATACGCAGTGTTTATAATCAATCGTATTTGTATTGCGGGTTAAAAATTGCATGCTTGTGGGAGTGTATGTGCATTGGTGCAAACTTTTGAATACGTGCAGGTGTGTTGTGGCCGGAGAGACGCGATCTAAGACAGGTGTGAGAGATGGGATTGTACAGTCATACGGGTGACATTTGTACTTGGTCGTCATAGCGATAAATTAATGTATCGTGTTACTAATGATAATCATTCAGGTGTAATCAATCAAAGCTCAATGTGTACATATTGTATTTTTATAGATGTCAGGTAGGCGATTGTTATTTTACCAGATGATGAAACTTTTCTTCTTCAGGACTTGTGCTGTCTGTCGGTTTGTTGTCTGTCAACAGTTAAGATTAGTTTTCCGTAAAAACCACGCCCTCTTTTACAAATTTTATACCCTGCCTGTAGTTTGATGTACTCAAAGCCATCCTTCATGTCTGTTAGTATTAGATTTTTCTCAGTGGTTGCTGAATTGTTTCGGCAACTTACTGTCATCAAGCATTCGGGTACCAGTCTGACAGTTGCGATTTGTTTTTGAGTCACTATGTAAGCCTGACCCATATCTAGTGAACCAGTGATTGCCTCAATGTTACCAAGTTATTGTGTGGTTGTATGTGATAAAAAAAGAGGGCCCTTGTGGCTTGTGGTTAGCTTGTCCGATCTCTGAATGTTAGGTCTCGGGTTCGAATCCATGCTGCGGGCTCTGCTGGCTTTTCCCGTCCTTCCGATTAGATAGTAAAAACTGACGTCCAGTGACGTAGTAGGTGTTGGCATGTTGCAGAACTCTAACTACTCAATGGCCATAAATGCCGAGCATAGGCAAAATTTATAGCAATTCACTGGCATACTGTGAAGTCTCCTTATGTATGGAAATATTGTCGAGTGGGATGTTAAACAATAATACATGTATAACCAATAACTCACTAAACAAACAAACTTTTCTGGAATAATTATTTCTACTTTTATTTTTTTTTCTCTGGTCATTATGTACATTAATGTTGGTTTTTTTGCCTAAATTTATGTAATGTATATTCTAAATATGTAATTGCACTTTGGAGTTTACTTGTTATATATGTGTGTTATGTAAGTAATTATTCACTAATGATTTGTTATTCAATGCGTGATTTTTGAATTGATATTACACGTAGTAGTTATTGTGTGTCTCATGATAAATCCTGTTCATTCTCACAATTTTCTTTTCATGCCCTTGCAACAATTTGTCAGGGGTCCAACTGGAAAAAAGGAAAAAAAAACCCTGGTAAAGTGAGAATTTAAGTATAGTTGACCATTATTGGTATAAATTTTGCCAATTCCAGAGGGGGTCTGGACCCCCCTGCCCCCCTCTAGATCAGCACATGCTCAATAAAGAGACCTTACTAATCAGATAAATTAGTCACACCAGTGACCCTAAAAGCAAGGTTTGATTTTCAGTCGGAAAAATTGAATATAACTTGAACGAGACACCCAGTATTTTTTTGTATCGAAAATTACTGTTGCATCATTTTTAGCATCTCTTTCATGTTTTTTACTCATATGGAGATATCACAAAATGTTGTTTTTTTTATGGGCCTTTACTCGGCACTTTTGAGCAGTGAGGGTTCTTCAATGTGCCAACGCCGTTTGATGCATTTGACAATAGCTTTCTGAGTTCCTATGTTTTGGTACACATGTACTGGGGATCCAAACAAGTAGCTTTTAGTTGAATTGTTTGACTCAACCGATGACTTCAGATTATCAGTTGATAATATTTAGCATTTCTTTAGTTAGTATTTGTAATTATATTTCATTGTTTGTTGTTTTTTTTTTTTTGTTGCCTTAATTTGATTGTATTTAAACAATTTTTTCAAGTCCCGTATCCTTGGTCCCTTGGGACCGAAACTCTTGATCGTGCCAAAAAAAGTCTGAGGGAGTAAAGAATTATTCGTAGGCTTAGGACTGAGAAAAGAATACACATATGTGTGATAAACGGGAGGCAATCACTATTTGATACATTTACGTATCATAGCGATAAATTTCTTATCTAGTATTTAATGTAAAATTAAACAGGTTTCCATGGAAACTAATATGTAGTACTGTTGCCTTGGTTTCCAATTGGAAATGCTTCATTTGTTACATTAATTATTGCATAGATTGATAAATTTTGAGAATTCGTCTTTGAATACACACGTTACGTGTTTAAGTTATGCTGTAGATTTTCCGTTTGTTACTTATGTGATCTTGTGTACATATCTTTGATTATTTATTCAGGAAAAGAAATAATTTCTGTTTATTTTCCTTTCGTCTTGTTTTATCGTTAGTTCCAAGTTTGTTTTAAAAAAAAGATATGTAAAAAGATAAAAGTTTAATTGCTATCTGTTTTTTCTTCAATAAATTTGAAGTTCAATTTCCAAAAAAAGGAAATTGTCTTCTGATGCTTTTATTAACTGTAATTTTCATATTTCAAAGAAATTACTGGAAGATGAATTTTCAGATAAATTATAATCTTAGTTATTCCAGTACCTCATAAATCTGAGAAACGAGTCAGAAATGGCTAAATCTCCGATGACAATTAAGGTCCAAGGGCCTCTGTTCCCATTTTATCTTAATCCTGAGATGATTTATATTAATCAATTGTGAAATTTGAGATAAGCTTTCATGTTGGTCCATATTTCGTTTAGAGTTATTTCCCTTTGTTCATAATCTTCATGGAATTTGATCACTTTATGAAAAGAAAATAGTCCGAAATTTAATCTGGCTAAACGAGGAGAAGAGTTTATATTATGTTGTTTATGATAAGCAATGTATCACTATAAGTCTGTTTGTTTGATGGCTTTCTGTATTTTCTATTTGTTTTTGTTGTTGTTATTATTTATTTTTGCCTTGATCGTTTTAGAAATAAATGTATGTTCCGTTAACGAGTTTAGAGACTGTATTTGCTTTTATCAAGGTACTTAGATCCTATGTATTCTTTGATCAGGTGTTCAATTTCGTATTTCTATTTTAAGGATGACTAGGTCAGGGTTTATTTTTGTTGTTGTCTAATTCATAACTATTCATTTAACTCTTTCAACCCCAAGTATCAAAATGGAATGCTCTTTCCTATAGTCTCAGACCAGTCCATTACGGTCTGTAGGGATGAAAGGATTAAGAGCGAGGTTTGTCAGGAGGGGACAGAAATAGAGATAAAGCAAAGAAGCCTCCATCATTGAATATTACTATAAATAATGAACAATCTTGGTTTTTGTTCATCATCACTATTTCCTCACCTGATGTGACGTACAGGTGAAAATGAGTTTTTTTGTTAACTGGTCTTACAGGTGTTCTTAAACATTCTGTCTGTTTTTGATATTCTTTGTTGGATTGTTATATTATTTTCTGTAATTTAAAATGACTAATTTTGTACATAGTATATCAATTAAAAAACAAACTTGTAAATAAACGAATAATCAATTGCATAAATGACGTTCAACTCCGACTTCCTCTCTATTTTCCCACTGCAGTAATAAAACCTGTTTTGAGAGTCTACTGATACAAGAAAACATCTTTTTAAGCAATCATATGCATCATTCTGTTCTGAGAGACCACCTGTCCTGAAAGACCATTTTGCTTGGCAGAAGGGGCGGTCTGTCAAGACAGATTCCACTGTAAATCTATACTACTATAAATCGAGAAATTTTTGTTGGACAGGTTTAACAGCCGTACTCTTTGTTTTCATGAAACTTGAATTTCACGAGCTGGAATCTAAGTGTAATAAGCTAAAGTTGTATTGTACAGTCTAGCATACCTCAAGAGACTATTCAAGGGGAAAATGCCAAAGTTGTTAGATATGGCAGGTGGTCACTTAATGTAGGTGATTTATATGGGAGTAGTCTCTTTTGGGAAGGGTATATTTGAGTTACAGAAAGCAGTTGGTCATTCAATTCCACAACCTGTCATTGTTGGGTTATATTACCAATCAAGTGTTTTATTTTTGCCTGTAATAGCTCTCTCTCTCTCTCAATTAAGCCAAAAAAGAACATTTTTCAGGAATCAAATGCTTCACAGTGATACATAGGGCCTACATACTCAATTGGTGTATGCACCATTGACGCAACATCGCCTAGCTTGACCAGTGGGCCAAAACAGAAATTGAGAATTTTGTATCGGTAGTTATGGATTTTGCTATTATTAGCCTTGGATTAGTCCAACCAGTAACTAATAGGTTTAGAATAGGTTCATTTCTAGTTAGTTTCAGTACAGTACTTAAAATCATTGATGAGAATTAGGGCAATTTAGTGCAAGTTATTTTTATACTGCCGTGGAAAAAACGCTTTCAGATACCATTTGGTCACCATCTCATTTTTCTTTGCTTTCTCGATTCTTTCATCTGTTCCTCAAAGGTCAAAGCCCATATCATAAATCTTGAAAAAAAATTCTGAAGTCCGAGAGCTTGAGAATATTCTTAAGTCTGAGAATTTTTATTTCCTGCTCCTTAGATCCACAGAGTTTCAGTATTAGCTGGAGTTGAGTAAATTTTTGAGCTTGGAAGAGTTTACAATAGCCATTCTATAGTAGAACCTTCATCCATGAGGAAATCGAGCTACCAATGTTAGTCTCATTGTGTTAGTGATTTACTCATACATTCATTTTGAGAGTGAGATTGAGAATATGTTGCAGATTCTCTCTCAGTATCATGCTGATGATAACTCTTTGTGACCTTTCTATAACTCATCATGTGGGTGACCCAAACCTTCTTAAAATGAGCATCTAAGCGTCATTGACCAATGATGGTATATACTTTGCATATTCCGATGGGGTCCGGCCACTTCTACCCTCCTCCCATCTTGATCAACGCATGGGTCCCTCTGTGAGCCTCAACCCTATTCAATGATTTCTTAGCTTATTAACTTACCAATCGTATGGTCATGGGTTTGAATTTGTATGCTGCAATACAGTTGGCCATCCATGTCCTTCAGATGAGACAATAAAAATCAAGGTCCTGTGTCAAAGTAGGTGTTGGCATATTTAAGAAACCTCAATGGTCATACATGTAAGTGCCAGGCATAGGCCAAATTTGTCACACTTTACCAGCATTGTTTGACGTCTCCATATAAACAAAAGATTCTTGAGTTGGCCTTTAAACAACAGTACAACCTTAAAACAAACATATCTGATTTCCAATTTGTATGAAGTTTGAATGAGCTGGAAAAGTGAGTAGGATGTTGGATGGAACACGTTTACGTTATTAAGAGTTTGTAGCTAAGTGTAAAAAAAATCAAAAGTTCAAAACTCGGAAAGGAGAAAAATTTCAATAAAGTGCATGTTACAAATGTGAGTGATTTGTACAAGACTTTAAAAATCTTGTTTTTGTTTTCAGATGGAGTAATTATGTATGTTTTTTTGTACATAATTTTTGAAACCTTGTAAATACTGGTACATAAAGTTATAACTTATATCTATCCTCTTTGATTCCAATAAAATCAATCTCTGATACAGATATCTCTTGTTTGGATATTTCATTATTCTTGGTTGGTTTTGTTGATGCTTTTGTGTTTTGCACATTTTTATGCTCCCCCCAAAAATGGGGGGGGGGGGGGGGGGGGGGGGNNGCCCCCCCCAAAAAGGGGGGGGGGGGGGGGGAGGGGGTAAATAGTTGCTACTGTGTCCATCTATCTATCTAGAGTCATATCTCCTAAACCCTTTCATGAATTTAGATCATACTTCTTCTAAAATGTAATCACCATGAGCCAAGCTTGCAATTAGCTTTGTCTCATGTGAAAGGTCAAAGTTCAAGGTGATTAAGACGCAGACGGATGCCAAGTGATGGCAATGGCTTTGGGCCAGGTGAGCTATCAATGCAACAAATCAACTAACATGCATAAGCAACATGGATGTAGATAATCAGCAGCACAGGTGGGCGTCACTTATAAAGAAAGGAGC
>JACSZP010035457.1:0-10834 GCA_016161895.1 Pinna nobilis | reverse complement strand
AAGCACTGTCACTGGTGTATGAGTAAAAATTCATTAAAATAGAGTCGGTCTATAAAGAATCGGCTAAAAGCGAATTCAGTGCTATAAGGAAAAGGAATAAAATCCCCAAAAAGAATGAGTGTTTATCTATATACAGTATATAGTAAATTCTGATGTTAAAAGGATGGATGCCTATTACGATGTTAAAGGGTAATCCCCTTTGACTCTGTCATAGACCAACTCCACTATATTTTGTTGTACAAACCTTGTGATCACTTTACTTTTTTATTGATGAATATACACAGATTGAGAGCTTATAAAACCTTATTTTAATATCACACCTAGATAATGACTCCAGTTATATAGCTTCATCAAACACGGGTCTATTTTTGCTCATGGCAAATTCTAAAATCATTAAAACATTCCTTTGAGAGTAGAGTTTATGATAATGGGATGAAAGTTTATACCTAAAAAGTGGTCTTAAGTGTAGTAGTATATGACAAACATTATACTAATATTAAAAGTATTTCAACAAAAGAAAATTATGGAAAGTGTATATTTGAAATAGATGTTGACTCCGAGTCGTCATTAAGTGGCGACAACACAGGAAATCCGGCACCACGACTGTAATGGATAGCGTAGGAACAAATTACAGGTTTAATGACCATAGGTAAAAGGTGTGAAGAAATATACTTCTGTTATATGAATTTAAGTCAGCAAAACGATGTAGTGTAACCTTGAATAAATATGATTTGGGGACAAAAGGAAATATTAGCAGGGTGTAATATGCAGATTCATAAAACTTAAGGAGGAAATATGAGAGAAAAAGTAATAAGAATATTCACCATATTCCTCATCCAAAGATTAGCAATGCATTAACAGTTAAATTTTATATGTGAAATTTCATGAATATTTCATGAAACTTTTAATTTTGAATTTTCTGAAAAAAACAAATAAAAACCCGATGAACAAAATTTTATTGTCAAGCACATTAAATGATTAAACCTAGATACGGGCGTATAAATCCATCTGTTTTTGAAATAGAATCTAAAATTTAAAAAAAACCTCTTGGTATAAAATAATTTTTGACCAGCTTTTGACTGTGTCTAAAAATTTAAAAGGTCAATAAATTTAAAAAAAATAAAAAAAGTACAAATATGAATAGATCTAATTTACATCTTGTAAAGTTTGCTTCTGAATATTGTTGCTCCAAGATAACTTTTGTTCTTTTAGGACAGAATTCATATCCATGGCACCTATTCCCACCTCTTGATTACCAGAGGTCCGTGTTTGTCCAGTATTCACCAAATTTGTATAAATGCCTACTGAATCTTTTGGCGATTGTTACATAGGTATCTGTGACTTTAATAATTCAACAGGTCATAAGTTCACCCTTAATCACAATAGTCTCTTGGATAGTATGTATGTTTCATTTGTATTGTTTGAATATTTAGCTTTAAAACAAATGTACACATCCACTTCTGGGAGCAAAAAGGCAAGAATTAATCTCCAGGGAAAATTTCATGGGATGCATAATTTGAAAAGGCAAAGTGGTATAAAAAATGTTTGAAAAAAATTCAAAAAATTATTGAATTTGTATAAACAGAGCATGGTAAAATTTCTGCTCTTTCAGAATTATTGAAAATGGTCCAATTGAATTTTGTCTGAACTTTCATTGTTTTATTCATTAAGGATCGTTTGTTCACATTTTTGATTAATTGACAAATGCTTTACAAATGCAAGACCACTTATTCCGTAACATATATTTTGTACATGTACGAATTTGTTTGATTTTATGTTGTTTATACCGTATTCCACAATGTTTCACACATAAAGTAAGCCAGTTTTATTGGAAGGGAGACTTAGGATACAAATGTACTTTGTAGAGAAAACATCCTCCGCAAGTGTACTGGCAAATCGTATTATAAATAGAAATGACCGAAAGTAATATATTCACGAGATTTTAAGACTGATTTAATGCGCAAATGATGCAATGATCTAATCACTTGGTACGGATGTCACACGTATTGAGATGGATTTTATGATTCAAAATAATTTGTATTTTGCATCAGCAATATGGAAGAAATGTACACAATCTACATGGATTCATGGGTCTTCATTTTGTTTTAAAAAAAGAGTCACAACCTGTCCAGTAAATTGTTATACGTTCAGTTGTAGATGCTTCATTTGCGTCTTATCAATCACCTCTTTTCGTACATTTTGTATTCACGAAACCAGGTAGCTGAGTAGTAAATAAGTTAAGGCCTTTATGAACATGACGGAATGGAGAGAATTCTGTAGCTGGATATGAGAGTATTTAGTTGCTTTAAATCATAAGGTTTTAACCTCTTGTTCTTATCCATCCTTAGTTGATTCTAAGTATGCAAGAACGTTTGCCGTATTACCTTTAGTAGGCTGATTTGGTTGTATTGTTGATATTACCACTGTCAAGAATATTTCTCTTATACGAAACCTTCACCAAAGCTAGCGTAGGGCTTCAAATCTTGCCTATACTGGGTACTTTGAGCTATTGAGGAGTGATGGTTCTTTAGTGTGATAACACCTATGACACGGGAACTCAGGTTCAGTTTCTAACGACTTGGCTTCAATTTATGACCTCATGATCTGAATGTGAACATGCTACCATGGTGCTGCGATTCTTCTCGCTTACGACAATTCAGTTATCATTACCGGCGTAGCCGGGATCACCATTGCAAAAGTTATAATTTATGGCGTAAAATCATCCAAATAAAACTAAATATTGTGAACCATTCTTAACTTGGAGTCACAAAAACCTACGATAGGCAATCCTAATAGATCCCGTTGGCCCAGAAACTGGAAAGAAATAGAAAGTGTGTATAAAATTTCAGATAATGTTTCTTATTTTTGTACAAGCGTTTGAAACAATAAAAAAATCTCCCTTTATTTGACGTATGCAGAGGTAAACTCAGTGCGTTTCTGTTTTTCATTTGATATGGTTTCAAAACCCACGAAATTTTTCACATTTGCAATCGAGATATTTTTAAAATACTTTTCTTTTGTGTAAGAACGAGCTGTATTATAAATCATGGTTTCAGACATTAGATAACTTAGAGTACAAATCATTTAAAATGTTTTCAAATAAGGTTTGAGAAAAGATTGCAATAAAACCATTCTTGTCAAGGGTGTTAAATAAGTTTTCAGATACAAAATTCCTTTTTGTTTAAACAAAAGTTTTCATACCTTATACCTGCCATGACTTGATTGACAGACAAATTGACATCATTATCAGTCGTTGTTTGTCATCTATGACAAATGTCATTTAAACAACTTGTGAAATCTTTGAGATAATACGTGTGCAAGACATTCAGTGTAATTCCCCTCTTTATTATGTTTGCGGTTAAGCTTAAAAACTTTTATAAATCAAAATAACAATTTTTTAAATGCTTGAATTCATTAGTAATATCAGTGATTTTGACTCTTTTGTTTGTATTCAGTCAACTTTCTCAAAACTTGGCAGACACACCTTATGTATTACATATATATATATACACATGTATACGTTTTATTTCTTTTATAGATAAGTGAATAGAAATGGATAGGAAGTCCACAAAATAAGCATTAGTTTTCACATAAATTCGTACACAGCTGTTACTAGAAATTAATTCTCTAAATGTTTTAAAAATGGAGGTAGTACCTCTCTAATTTCCATCGGTCTGGTTCAGAACAAAATAAATAACACCGATAACGACTCTATGCTCATATTTCAAATATAAATTGTTTTTCTCAAAATGCTGTGAAGTTATTTAATGAGGTTTTGAAATCACAATCATATTTAAATGATGAAATTAAGCATGGCACCACTATCTGGCTGTTGTATGTGATTTATACCGATGTGTTGTCTCGCGAGGTAGCGTCATCTTTTGTCTACTGAGGTGCGGGTATATACCGCAGTATTGATAACCACTGGCTTGTGGAGAAGTCATAGTCAAGCAGAGTCAATGTGTCAGCTTTATGATCTGTTAGTCACGTATTTTGTTACAATGTAGACACAATTATCACTTTGTTGTTAAGTTTGGAGTTTTTCTTTTGACTCTGAATAAGTGTCAGCAGGCCAAGGGAAGCAATTAAATTAAAACCCGATTTCTATTGTTTTGGATTCCGAGCTTGTCAATTTTTTGTGTGCGTTAAGAATCTGTATTTCCTCAACCTCAGAAATTCATACTTACCACAAGCGCATGTTTACACACCTAAATACACACACAATATCGATTACCAAAAATGGGATGCTTAAACCTAACAATATGCTCAAGTACTTGGATCATATCCATGTGGCTGTAAATACATCTGAATTTAAACAGATCCAATCACTAATATCCAGACCTCGTTTATTTGGTCACAACTCCGGACATCTATTGACGGGATCCATTTCCTTCTTCAAGTTTACTTCGATATTGCTTACCGGTGATTTAACTTTCAATGAGTATTGACTTATATATCGGTGTCCTAACTGGTGCTGCAAAATATTAGCTTATGCTACGGGTTTTATATTTTACGAGAAAAAGTGGTCAATTTACTAAGGTGACTCTTCACATGTGACCACACCACTTTGGTCTTATCCATAGTTCTAACCGGGAAATGGTCATACCACTGATTACACCCATTTAACCCTACTAGCTACAGCTGGGCGGTGACATCATTATAAAATAAACTTGGGTCCGTTCTGAATACCGTAAGACTGTACTACTAGCCGCTCTAGATTTTTTTACACGGGCAAAATACTCAAGTACAAATTGGTTCACAATCTATACATTCCAGCGAAGAGGTGTACATTAAGTGTTGAATGTAAGAGTCTATTATGTCCTGCGATAAAAAATTGGGGCGAGGCACCCTGATTTCCCCGTATTTTATTCTTAACTATACTATCGAATGTTCAGAAAAACTCAAAAGTATTTACAACGACCATGCTTTTGATGGAACACACAGATTCGTTCGTCATTTGCGTTTGTTTAAGATGTATATGATTCTGTCATCTTTATTCTTCTCCAAACGAGGTTCTTCACTTTTGGTCCTCACACGCACGTTCGCCATTTCGTCCTTGTTTTTATTCACCTGGAAGCGTCATCAAATGACGCAATGACCGTTGAGTACCGAGGTTCCTTTAACATGGCAACAACCACTGTGATACGGGACCCCTAGTTTGTAACTGTATATACTGTATACAGGGAAGTCTTCGCCCCCGTTTTATTTTCGCTCCTTTCGCCCTCATCGTCAATGGGCGAATTTTAAACTGGACGAATTCAAAATGATATATTCATTGAAAAGGATTATGAAGAGACAGGGCGAAACGGGGCGAAACTGTCTACAAGTGCAGAAGGGCGAAAATAGCACGGGGCGAAAATTACCCTGTATACGGTGTTCCGAAAGACAGGAAAGACCAGCTATCTCAAACAAAGTTTGAAGCCAGAACATCACAAACACGACATCTTTCAGGTCATAATCTGTTTAGTTGTGTATATCTCTTCTGTTGCATATGCACATCAGAGTGACTTCTACATATGTCAATGGTTTTATATCCCTGTCAACATAAATATTCATCTGTCGTTTATTAGGTTACACTATTAAGTGTATGATCTGTTTAGTTGTATATGATCTGTTTAGTTGTATATCATCTGTTTAGTTGTTTATCATCTGTTTAGTTGTTTATCATCTGTTTAGTTGTATATCATCTGTTTAGTTGTATATCATCTGTTTAGTTGTATATCATCTGTTTAGTTGTATATCATCTGTTTAGTTGTATATCATCAGTTCTGTTTAGTTGCATATCATATGTTTATTTGTATAATTAAAAATAGTTTCTATGTTCTTGTACACTTTATTTTTAACCGCTCTTTAATTTGTTTTACACCCATTTTTAGACGATATATTGTTTTGTCATCTGTATTGCGATATACCTCAGATTAGATTTTTATCAGTTTAGTTGTACATGTATATCATATTATTGTCTGTTTATTTCATATCAACGTTTATCATCTCTTTAGTTAAAAACTTAAGTTTGTCTCTTTTTAGGTGCCATCTATTCTTATAATATATTTCTTATAATTATCTAGTTATATTTCCAAGTTTTTTTTTCTGTTTAGTTGTAAATCTAGGTTAATCATCTGTTTAGTTGTTAATCTCTGATTATTGTTTGTTTATCATCTGTTTAGTTACACATTTGAATTTGTTTTCTGTTGAGATGTCATCTAAGTTTTTTTATATGTTTTGTGTATCTAAGTTACATACATATCTAGTTGTACACGTAGGTGTACCATTTATATAGTTGTGGTCTAAGTTCTGTTTAGATGTACACCAGTGTGTGGGTTTTGTCTAGTTGTACATCTAGGTTTACCATTTCTTTTGTGGTGTTTTAAGTTCTTTGTAGATGTGCGCCCTTGTGTGTGTTTTGCCTAGTTGTATATATAGGCTCATCATTTGTATAATTGTGATATCTGTTCTGTTTATATTATGTTTAGTTGTATATCTCGTTTTCTTTTACTTGGCCGTGTACTACAGAATCAGTGCAAGTAGTTAGATTCCCACGTGTAATTTGGATGTTAATTTGTCATCTGTTTTGTCGTACACCATGGCTGTCATCTTTTCTAATGTACATAATCTATTTGCTGTGTTTATCAATCTGAAGATTTGCCTCTGCATTTCTGTGTTTTCTCAGTTCTTATGAATCCTGTCAAAAGTTTTGATTTGTTTGTGGATTTTATTCCGTTTCTGACTGCAGTCGCAACATAGCTTGGTGAAAAATCTCTAAAATCAATACTTATTAATTTTCTTTCTCAATGAATTTTGAAATGCTTTTCTTTTTTCGATGTCAAGATTGTATCTCTGTAGATACGAATGCCTTGTGCTTTCGTGTAATTCTTCTCCTATATATCTGTCTTGTCTTGTTTACTGAAGGAGTTCATTTATTGATTGATTTCTACTTGATTGATTGCATTTGGTCACATTTTTCTGATTTAATTTTTTTTATTTTGACTTTGATGCATTGGATCTTTCACTTTACGATATTATGAACACAAATATAGATGACATAATCGCCTTGGTGGTTATTTTTCATGTTTTGTAAATATATGCATTTCTTTATTTATTTTTACGCCAAAAGAAGCGATATTTTAAGTTTTTTTTTTAAGTCTGTTTAATTCGTTTTGAAAAACAGTTCGCAAAGGCATTTGTACTATGACATGCATTTGGATAAAAGAATTATTACGCAGTTATCGTTTTGTCACTAAGTGCATTCACTGTACAATTGAACAATGTTGAACTGATTTCGGGTTATTTTGGGTCATCAGTAGTTACTGCTTTTAATATTTCATGTGTCGACATGGGTAAATATCTACCTAGGGGAGCGTGGGTGGTCTAGGTGTAGAATTATGTATTGAGATAATTATTAATGCTCTCTGCGCATTGTTGGCGGTCAAATACTCGAATCTATGGTGGCTAAGAGTATCACTCTGAAGTCACGAATCTCACAATTCTTCTTTACAATGCAAAATTATTATTATTATTATTATTATTGTTATTATTATTATTATTATTATTATTATTATTATGTTATTGTTCCTACCTATAGTGGGGTCTTTATGTGGCTAGATACGACGGTGACTCGAATTAGCATATTTAGCACAATTACGATGACACCCTTCTTAATTTATAAATTGAGAGTCGTTGTGGCTCCGTGTTTGACTTCAGATCATGATATATTGGCTTCGAGGCCGCTTGGAGACGGTCCACTTGTTTTTCAAGGTCTTTCGGATGAGACACTAAAACGGAGTTTACTTGCCACAGTATGTATCGGCACGGTAAAAACCTTTGCTACTCAGTGGTCGTATATGCCGCTCATGGGCTAAATGTGTAGCCCTTCACTGGCACTCGATGAAGTCTTTATGAAAGTGATATACTTTCGATAGGGACCTTAAACAACAATACAAAAACAACAGCAACAACAACAACAGCTGATTTCTAGATTAATAAAAGACAAAGTAATTCTAGTTTCTAGACTGAAAGTGTCCTTTCTATGTGATTGTGTTGTTTAAAAACACTTTATATGAATATTTATGTAAAT
Organism: Pinna nobilis; assembly: GCA_016161895.1. NCBI lineage: Eukaryota > Metazoa > Mollusca > Bivalvia > Pterioida > Pinnidae > Pinna > Pinna nobilis. The sequence continues at coordinate 2,760 of JACSZP010035457.1, read as the reverse complement.
CAATACTTCAATTTTAAGAAAGGCAAAAGAGAAAACCATTCCTGCTAGCTTGAGTGGGACGGAAGTAAGAAAACATTTATTATGAATTTGATCAGTAGCCAATACGCAGAACTGCCCTACGTACGATCACGTATAGCCAACTACATTAGTGTTTCACTTACTACTATTCTTATTTGGTTGTGTTATGTGATGTATCAATAAACCCTAATGGTCTCCCCACACCTCGTTTTGCTCAGCGGAGCAATTCTTAAACAGAAACATGTCAATATGGGGTACGCAGTTGAAGTTTTTAATGCGTCATGAATGAAAACAGTAACAGGGACCAATTCAGTTTACGGGTAATTTAACGAACTGTCGTAAATAGAATAAGTTAAAAGTATAAACTATACTCCGGAAGTGGTATAGATGGAGAAGTTGTGAGCTATAAAAATGAAGGACTTTAAATAGAAAAAATGTTATTACGGGTATATTTCATTGACATATCGAATTCAATGAAAAGTGTCACAGCTGTAAAAATCACAAATCGAATGAAGACATCAAAAATATAAATATAGTAAATGTTAATGATGATATGATCTCCGAATTTCATAACTGAAAAGTTTGAATGAATATTTTAAAGAAACTTTTATTTCATTAATTAATATTTTTCGTCACATGTAACAATCGTCATATAACATTGGATGCTTACACCTCAATGGTAGCTAATTCCACCTGTGAATTTTCAGAGGTCGGTGTTTTCCTATGTTTCTCGGATTAAGATATTATCACTCGGACGAATGGCAACTTAACATATGATATATCTGTATTAAGCTTTAATGTAGTGTTATAATTTTTGTCAAGAATTATTAATAATTTTTTCCCGGTCAAAGTTTGACCAAGTCAGTATTTATAAAACATACTGAAGAGTAAAGTAGAATGAGGCTACAATAGTGCGGTTGTCTCCCCTACATTATTTCAACGCATGCTATCTAGTGATGCACTATGGGTTGTTACAGAGGAGTTTAGAAGCTCGTTTACCTTGCCGAGGTAATAACCAGTAACTGATTAGGAAATATTGGTTTTTAATTTTCCGGTGATAACAGTTCGACATGAAGACGTTGAAATTAATTATGTCACAAAAAAGCAAGACTGATAACGGGGTTTTGCATGCGCCACCTTACACAGGTAATTGACGCTCAATCAGAGCGGAAAATCAAGATAAAGTATGTTTTTCTTTTCTCTTATTTGATTTTATTGGATTCATTTAGTGAGGTATATATCGATGACTGGCGGTTTATCTCTCCTCATATTTCATCATGCTCCGTGGCTCGGATTGTTTGATGCCGTATAATAATCTATGTAAGGTGCGCGTAATTACGAAGCATCAATCTTGAATAAACTCGATATATTACTCACAGGGTCATTGGAAAAGAAAGAATGACAGACTTATTAAAGTAACGGAACGAAATCCAGATAGTTACTTGTTTTCGTTCAGTTTTTTCCACGATTTTCAGATTATTCCCTTTGTAAAAACGCATCTCTTGTTTTATCTAAATGAGAATTTGACTAACCATGGACATGGTCACTTACTGTGCATTTACAATTATTCTCTCGATGTAAATTTCTTAAACATTTGCAACGTATATGTACTTGTATTTTTGTATGTTAAAATATTTCTATTGAAGTTTTGTTTTGACCACGGTGTTAGTTTTCTGACGTGAATTTTAAAATTTTGAATGCCCCTTGGTATCGGTATCTTCTACTGGTGTTTTTTTCATGATTTTATGCATTGATTTATGAACTCCAATGTGTTAATCTTTGACTTGTGGAAGAAAAACTAATTTATTAAATTCTGTCAAAGTCAAGTAAACTTGGTAAAAAGTTGATATGAAAATATACATTAAGACAAATGCATTATAATCATTACAACCATCATAGTTAAGAAAGGAAACTTCTCAAAATCAGCATGATTATCGATTCATGAGGTAAAGAAAATATAGAAGATTTACTGTTGAAATAAATCCCAAGGATTAAATTAAACAAGGAATAAACTGCTTTATAGTCTGTTAAAATGAGAAATAAGAATGATTAACAATGTAGTTTTAACCCCAAAAATTTAACTTGCGAAACCTAGATCGTTACGACATTAAGCAAAAAAGTCATTGCAGGCCTTGTTGACTTTTCCTATATTCATATCTATGTGCATTCCTTTTCCTACCAGATAATTACTGTGATAATTTGTTTTAGAGATATAGCCATGTTCGTTTACCAACACAAGAACTTAAACGATCGTCCATTAAAGTCCTAAACATTTTGATAGCCTTACAGCTTTTAAAACCAGGACATTTATCATGCTGAAAGGAGAAGTTTTGTATATCTGTATAAAATCTATTATTAGAATGTCACTTTTATCTTGAATATAATAATGTTAATATCAGAAGAAACAGTCTAGTTTGTCACTTAATAGGGTTCATATTCACAAAAAGTGATGTCCTTGCTTATTTATGACCTTTAGATACCATCAAAGAAAGCTCTGATCGGCTGGAGAAGTATATGTGTATAAACATGGATACCTTCTGATTATATAGCGATATCTCGTGCTGAAACATGAGCGAGAGCTAGATGGATCAATATTTCATTTTCTCTTTTCTTTTCCTTTAATTAGATGGTCAACGTCAGCTGTCGGAAAGCAGGTGCCCACGGTCGGATACGCATCGTTGATGGCATACCTGTCAAATGATTTTACAGGCTGGACAATACTGGACATTAGGACAACGATTA
>JACSZP010035442.1:0-10565 GCA_016161895.1 Pinna nobilis | reverse complement strand
AAGAATCTATGACTCATATGGAGATGTTACTGTGTGCCGGTGAAGCACGACAAATTTGGCTTGTGCTCAGCACTTGTGGCCATAGAGCAGGAAGAGTTCTACAACATGTCTTCACCTGCTGTGACATAGACCTTGGTTTTATAAACTGTCTCCTTTTAAGGAAAGGGACATCCAACTGCAAGACCTGTTAAAGATGCATTTGGACTCATTTTTCATCTTCACAGAAGTCAAAAAATTGAAAAATCACATTAGCACCAGTATATAATTAGAGGATGTAGCTAATAAAATACAAAAAAATATGCACGCTTTAAATAGATATCGCCCTTTAAAAAATAAAAAATTCACAATTATGGGTTGTATTCATTTCCGACCATTTTAACAGACATAGCCAATGCCTATAAGTAGGGCGCATTAGACGGACAAAACAGGTCCAGCACGGACACTTAAACTTTGATTTGACCATTTTCAATGTGTAAATCACTTAATTATATTCATTTGTACACGATTCTGTCGTTATTTCGTGTATGACAAATTTTTGCTTAACGAGTCCAAGTGTACCTTTAAGAACCAACAAAATCATTATCAGAAGACGAAACCCCTGGCCCTGCTTCCACTGCTATAGTGACCCGACCCCTCATTTCCAAACTAAACCTGCATACTAACATTCAAATTAAAAACACAAATTAAGTTGCAGATGTACGCAGGCAAAAGTAATTTATGTATTTCTGTACATTGGATCAAAGAGATACCATAGGTCCTTACTCTCATCTGTATCATTTTATCCCGATATTTATTATTAGCGTCTTTGTAGATGTCGGTTTGTAACTCCTTTTTGATCATGGATATTTGTCCCTGCAGTTCCCTTTGTCTTCCTTCTGCCGACTGTTTCTGTAAAGTAAATACAGACATCAGATTAGAGATGACAGACAGAATCTCTGCTATTTAGTTTCATTGGTTGGTTGTGTTGTTGTTTAATGTCCCACTCAAGAATCTTTCAATTACATGGAGACATCACCAAAGCTAATAAAGGGCTACAAATTTGGCCAATACTCAGTAATTACAGCGAATGAGCAGTCCAGTGTTTCCCCTTCATGTTATTTGAACACGCTTGAAAATACTGAACAGTCCAACCTGTTTTAAGAGACCACCCAAAGGAAGGAGCAGAAAGGGTCGCATATGACAGATGGTGTCTTAATTCAGGTGATTTATATAGGAAAAAGCTATTTTGGGAACCATACATTTAGGTCATATAAGACAGTCAGTCCTTGAATTCAGTGGGTCGCTGAGGCAGGTTAGACTGTATTCCGTTCTATATATTGCGCAAAGGTGTATAATATGCACCCAATTTTTCCCTCCCAGATTGAGGAAAAAATGTTATAGTATGTATAATGCGCATCCAATTTTTACCCAAATAAGCAACAATGAAATCTGGACGAAAATCTATGAAAAATAAAGGAATAAATCATGTCAACTATCTCAAAACATGAATAAAAATTATGATTATGTTTCAGAAAAAATGTCAATGGCATGCAGAACATGCGGAGACTTTGCTGGGGAATTCTGTAAAAACGATTGCTGTTTGTGTCTTTTTCATAACATACTATTTACACTAAACAAATATCGTTCACAAACATTGTATATGCATGTAGTTACATTATGTCATAAAAATGAGTGTCACGATGTAATTCTTTTTTTTTCTAACAAGCTCTCCTTTCAATTACCGACACTCAAAAACCTGTTCAGGTGTCAAATCAGGAAGAGAGGTGTGAATGATTAAAATTGAAAACGGACCAATCTGTAGTAAATTTGTTTGGACAGGTAAATCAGACGATCAGACACCACCAAGAAAGGGGATCTGGTATACTTACATCCATCATGAGTTCACCTTGCTGTGTCATTAAACGTTTCCGTTCACGATCCATGTTTTTGACATCGATTCCACCAAGTTTCTCTTGTTCTTCTTGAATTTGACTTTTGAGTTTCTTGATGTCCTCCATTTGCTTGCGAAGACGAAGGTTGTCAGTCAACTCTCTCTCTGTTTTCTAGAAATCAGAACAAACAAATTCTCAATTTTTCTCCTTTTTCTCACTCATGGTTTCATTTGATTTTTCTGTGCTGTACTTCAAAACAAATGACAAGTTTGTTTGTCAAGTAAACACTTCAGTGTGTTTGACAGGTACAGTAAAATTTGGTCAGACGGACTTCAATGATTTGAATTCCCTGCTTTGTCAACCTTATCAGAAAGTCCCAAATTATTCCTTGATGAAATTCTATTAGAATGCTATTAATGACTTGAAATTTCACGAGTTGAATTTCCTATGGTCTTAAATTCATTTGTCGGCTCCTTCCCAATAAAAGTAACAAAAATCACTGATTAATAAAATTATCCACTGTTTACAGATACATTTGGACTCTTTTCATCTTCACAGAATTAAAAAATTGAAACATCACATTTGCACCAACATGAAATTAGAGGATGTATCTGATAAAGTATCAAAAATATGCACGCAATATATAAATATCGTCGTTTTAAAAAATAAAAAATACAAGATTACAGGTTGCTATATCTAAGCTTCAGCTTTATTTATTTTACAACAATTAACAAACAAGTTTCGATAACTTATATCGATGTCTCTCGTTGGCTCAGATGTCGGCGTGCGGGGGTCCTTGTTGTGGGAGGAAACCGGAGTGCCCGGGGAAAACCCACGTGTCCAAGTTGGCGACCACCATACCATCTCACATACTCCCCTGGCCGAGGCTCGAACCCGGGGCGCATTGGTGAGAAGCGAGCGCCATACCCACTACACTACTCGGACACCCCAAGTTGGGAGTTGTGTTGTTGTTGATTACAGGTTGTATTCATTTCCCACCACGTTAACAAACATGGCCGATGACTTGTAAGTTGGGTGAATTACGCAGACAAAACATGTCCGGCACAGACACTTAAACGTTGATTTGACAGTCTTAATTATATGGATTTGTACATAATTCCGTTGTTATCTCATCTACTAGAAATTTTTGCTAAATGAGTGCAAGTGTACCTTTAAGCATTAACGGGTTACTACCTTAGAAACAATAGCATAACAAATATTGCAATAAATATTACAGTAACTAATATTAATGTTTTCTACAGTACTTTTATGTATTTTTTAACATATAGAACGATGGTTGGCCGAATAGCAATCATCCAATTCTCATACGTCAGGCAGTGAATTATCGACCGTATCAGGCTATTATCGACCATAACTATACTGAGAACTTATTTAGCTCTATATGCAATACCTAACACATGCAAGATGATCCTTTTTATTTCTGTGTATATCTAGCAATCCTTGTATAATGTTCTCTACACAAGACCATCAGTAACAATTTGTAATTACAAGTCTAGTTTTATACTCGATTGTGTTGTTGTTGTTGTATTGTTGTTTAACGTCCAACTCAATAATGTTTCAATCATTTGGAGACGTTGCTGTGTACCGCTGAAGGGCATCAAATTTTGCCTATGCTCAGCAGGGAGGGTTTTTTTAACGTACCAACACCTACTGTGACATGGGACCTGGATTTTACTGTCTCATCTGAAAGACAGGGACAGCCAAGCACAAGTGTGGCCTGCAAGGATTCGAACCTCGGACCCTTCGATTCTAAGTAGAACAGGCTCACTGCTTGGCCACGGCAGCCCCGTTTTATACCCTGAAGTGATTGACCCCAACATGGGAAATAACATGCAAGATAAACGGAAAACAAAAACACCTGATGGTATGGACCCCACAATCCCCATTATCTTTAACGTCCACATTATACCACTCAACCTTCAACTGAAAAAGCAATGTGTCAGAACACACAAGTTACACTGAAATGTGTCCTCAAGCCAATTGACGGAAATGGAGAAATTACTTATTCAGATGATTTTAAAGTCCCATAACTCGGTCAAATAATAGCTGATTTTAGACCTCATCGACCTCATCCGAGATCTTATTAATATAAAGCAATACACCAAATTTTGTTCAAATCAAATGTAAATATATCAAGCCATTTGACGGAAACAGAGAAATTGCCTATTTTAATGATTTTAAAGTCCCGTAACTCTGGCGAATATTGACGGATTTTGGTCATTATTGAACTTATCTGAGATCTTACTGAAAAAAAGCCTTACACAACATTTTGTTCAAATCTGATGAAAAAATTTCAAGTTATTTGACGGAAATGGAAAAATGACCTATTTTTACAATTTTAAAGTCCTGTAACTCTGGCGAATATTGACGGATTTTGGTCATTATCGAACTCATCCAAGATCTTACTGATATAAAGCCTTACACCAAATTTTGTTCAAATCTGATGAAAAGTTTTTGATTACCTGACGGAAACCATGTGTGCAGACAAACAGACAGACCAAAAACAATATCCTCCCGATCTTTGATCTCAGGGGCATAAAAATCATTTTTAAACACTAGAAACAACATGTGGCTATGTCTATTCGCACAGGGATATTGTAACCAAAATTACACACCATCATATAAGTATTGTTACATCATAATACACACTGAAGTTGTTAACTAAATAGAGATTGAAACTTGTATATAACAAACTCAGGTACTCAAGACATCCAGCCTTTATAGAGAGGTGGTCTTTATATAGAGGTAGATTTGTACACAAATGGTACAACTGGGGATAGCAGAAAAACGGTCTTTGTGAGCAGGTGGTCTTAACATACAGGTGGTCACTAAAGTAAGGGGCTTCCATTGGCTTCAAATTGAAGGGTTCAGGGTTCGAATCCTCTTGGCGCCAAGGTGTGGTTGGCTGTCCCTGTCTTTAGGATGAGACATTGAAAACCTAGGTCCCGTGTCAATGTAGGTGTTGGAACGTTAAAACCCCTCCCCACTCTACGGCCATAAGTGCTGATCATAGACAAAATTTGTCGCCTTTCACCAGTACACCGGACGTCTCCATATGAGTGAAATATTCTTGAGTTGGATGTTAAACAACAATGCAACAACAAATAAAGTAGGTTTTACTGTATACAAATGGCACATAATCTAACCTCTGTCGCGGCTAGATCGTTACGTAGTTTGTCCAGGTTTCTGCTATACTCTTTCTGTTCTTCTTCTTTTTCTGCTGTTGTGGACTTGATCTGTTCCAGATGTTCCCTCTTATCATTCAAGGTATTGGCTTTCCCCAACTGAGTGTACCTGGAAATTGTCCAAACTCCCAAGTTAGAATCAAGGACAGAGTGATATAAGGACAAACACGGATATCACTACGTGCTACAGGCATTTTTATGACAAGAGCACAAAAAAAAAATACCCGCCTACAGCATTAAATTTTTTCTAAGAAGTGCCTGAAAGACTAAACATGGTAAAACTTCCATGAGTCTATCTTCAAAGACTCAACTTTTTCCCTTGTCAAACTTTTCTCAAAGTCCCAAATTATTCCCTTATATTATTCTATTAAAATACATCTCATGACTAAAACGATTTATGAGTGAATTTCCAGTTGTCTCGAATAAATGTTTGGTCCTAACAACGGAAATCACTACAAATGAGTCAAACTTATAAATTTATGAGAGCTCAGCACATCGCCACTTTCTAAACTAATTATTATCCAATGACTGCATCGCCTGCAGACAGTGTATGAAAATTAAAAGCGTTTCATTCATTACAATATATGCATGTGAGAAGAGAGGGTATCTTTGTATGCCTTATAACACTAAAAATAGTAGCTATGTCCATATAAGAGAGGGGGGTGCTTAAACAAGGCTCAATGTGTTCTGATTTTCGTTGAATGGACAGTAAATGACCACTAAATAGAGGGTGGCTTAAGACAAGTGTCGGCTAAATCAGCTGTGACTGGTAGTACTATAAAATCTTACCCTTGTATATCTTGATTCAGATTCTTTACTTTTGTCGCTTTGTTCTTGACTGAATCTATCTACAATGATATGCAGAAATTACCGTAAACTGACTCAAGTAACCATACAGTGAAAAACAAGTTGATCCAACATAAATTCACCAACTTTTGTGTTTATCGTGTTTACCACTTTACGTCCAAAATAAACTGTCAAAAAGTTGAATATTTTCTTTCTATGGATACTTTTGAATAAGTTTCAATTGTAACCATTTGATATGAGATTCTTAATTTGTTTCACATCATGTGAGACAGTTCATAGTTACCTTTTCCGGATGACATACATACTAAGCGTAAACTCTCCCAAATTGAAAGATACACGGTGTGGAACAACTTTCCACATATTGTCAAATGGTGAACCAAAAATCGTGTTCAAGGTGAATTCAGAACCCGGCTACTGGGCGTGAGATTATGTTAAACTAATGACCTAATTGCCTATACATTCGAGCCTCATTAACCCAGAACCCAGTAATCCAGACGCTTCACCTTGCAGACAAGAATCTCTTGAAAAGAATTTTTCAAACTGCATTAGCCATTACTATAGGTACATTTTAGTCATCGGGATACTTCATTTATTCAGGGCTGGGCACCATAAAACTTCAGAATTTACTTACGTCTGAGAATCTAGTCTCTCAGCATATCAGAATTCAGGATGAGCTGGATTTAAGGAGCTTTTCAGACTTAAGTAATTCAAAAGTTTTAAGGTGCCAAACCCAGGTTATTTGGTTGGGAACATAGGCATCCCAATTAATGAGAATCGACTGTATAAATCACCCGAATTAGGAGACCACCTGTTACAATGCACATGTCCCCCTTCTTATACCCTCCCTAGGATGGTCTCTTACAACAGGTTAGACTGAATTTAAGATGGGCTTAAATTTTGACCCATGCTCAGCACTTGGATGCCATTGAGCAGAAAAATGTTGAAGGTTTGTGGAGAACTGGATTAGAACCCTTGTTCTTTGGCACAACATAAGCTGAACTCTTCTGCAACCAAGGTAGTTACCTAAATGAACTTTACCCCAAAATGTATAATTATACAGGCAAACAAAATGAAAGGTTATAATGGAAGAATGACCCTGTCTGGATCCACCCTTGGAAGCAAAAGAGTATTTTATGACCAGTAATACAAATTTTGCAGTCATATTGAAGTTACAAAAGAAAGAGAATGAAAATGCAAAATATTTCATACATACACCAAAAAATATCACCTTTTTTTGTAAATACATACATTTTTCTATAAATACATTCATACTCTAATACAGCATTTAATACAATAATCTTTAGCTTACAAATCCCACTCGTTGTAAAGTATCAAAGTCCTAATCTTTATGCTTCATACGTTGGAAGCAACACTTCTACTTGATTCATCTCTTTCTTCAGTCTGCTTAACATGTTGTTAAAAGAAAAAGATCAACATTCTTAACGAAGGACTACAAAAGAAAAACTTAAAAAAAAAACATTTATTACAAGACAATTTTTTTTTTGTAAGAGGTTGGGTATATAAAAAAAATACAGTCTAACTTGCCTTAGTGACCCACTGAATTAAAGGAAAACCTGTCTTCTATGACCAAAATGAGTGGGTCCCAAATTGATTTTTTCCTACTTAAATCACCTGAATTAAGAGACCACCTGTCATATGTGACCTGTTTTGCTCTTTCCCTTGGACGGTCTCTTAAAACAGGTTAGACTGTATTTTCAAATTTTCCCTTTTGAAATGTTTTTTTCGATAGACCCTTTTACTGTAACTGTGATCCTGTGATTTTGGTTGGCAAAACGTCACAGATACCTGCAACAACATAGACATTATAATAGTAAACGACAGTTTCATGACGTCATTTACTGTGCCAACGGAAATCACAGGACCGCAGTTACAGTTAAAGCGTCTATACACGTGGTTTGTAATCATTAATGGATAGTTTTTTTTTAACCAGAGCTCTTATTTCTAGAAATATACCTCTGTTTTCATGTTCTCTAAAGAGTCCTCCTTTTCTTTGCTGGCCTCTTCTTTTTCTCTCTGTAATTTTTCTATCTGCGACTGTCATATTATACAAGATATATAAATTACTGTTCAGAAGGTTTACTATTGTTTTGTTGTTTAGTGTCCCATTCAAAAATCTTTCACTTAGATGGAGAGATCCCCAAGTGTTGGTGAAGGGTGACGAATTTTACCTTTGCTCGGCACTTATGGCCGTACAGCAGGGAGAGTTCTTTCAAAACCTGCCAACACCTACTGTGACATGGGTCCTTGGTTTTTCCTATCTCATCCGAAGGACAGGAACGGCCAGCCACAGCATGGCTGGGATTCAAACCCATATGATCAAAAAGGTAAAATGCTAGCTGTCCTTACATCAATATAAATAATTGTTCTTGTACATAAATTTCTGTATAACAAATGAAGCTTTCTCAGCTTGCTGTGCAAGCATTTTACAACAAAGACCCCATGACATTCTTAGAGTAAAAATAGTACCTAGTAAGTATTTGTAAAAATTTACAATTTCAATTTGTTCTCCTTTGTAAAACCATTTTTCATTTCGCCTGACAATTCAACCTCTTCTAAATACAACGATCTTGGTCTTATCCAGGTTTACCTGCGTACCGTATTTATCACAGAAAGTGGATACACAATAAATCTGTTTCTGTAACCCACGCACCGTATCTGTTAAACTTGCAATATCATCAGCATATAACAAAGATGTAATGTTGTCAATACTGTGACACGGGTCCTTGGTTTTTCCTGTCTCATCTGAAGGACAGGAACGGTCAGCCACAGCATGGCTGGGATTCAAACCCATAACGTCAAAATTAGAAGGCAAACACGCTAACCATTATGTTGTTGTTGCGTTGTTGTTTAACGTCCCAATCAAGAATATATCACTCATATGGAGACGTCACCATGTGCTGGTGAAGGGCGACAAATTTTGCCTGTGCTCGGCACTGCTGGCCGTAACGTGCAAGCACCTACTGTGACACGGAACCTCGGTTTTTACTGTCTCATCCAAAAGACAGGGACGGCCAACCACGGAGATGCGCTGCAGGAATCGAACCCAGGTCCCCTCGGCTCGAAGTCGAACACGCTAACCATTCGGCCACGGAAGCCCCTCTAACCATTATGCCATGACAGTCTGTGGTAACTTTTTATATCCTCAATCATTTTATGGAAGAGGCAAAACAAAATCTTGATGGGTGAAGTATCTGGTCTTTTTCTGTAGTTGCCATGAGGCTGATATTTGGCCCCATTCCCAATGCAAAAAATATTTTTTATTCCATATAACTGAAAAAAAAAATTCCCATTTACTTGAACTGCTATTTATGTAAAGTATTTACCAGCATTGCATGGTGATACAGATTCTAAAAGCTTCCATACAACATTGTATAGGCTTGCCAAAAGCATTTTCCTAAAACTGACAGAAAAAGGCCTGAGTGTGTTGACAAGGATTATCTGACTCTGACTTAATACACCTACTCCCATCCAAGCTTGGTCAATTAAATTCTTTCATTGTAAAGAAATTTATACACTACATGCCCAACCATGTTTTGACTGAGGCATTAAGTCTTCGTAACCTTAGATACCAATGTCAGAGAAGTAGCTCTTTCTCACTCTGTGAGGTAAAGGTAAAATAGGACACAATCATGTGACTTGAGAGATTATCAATGGTGTCTTGACTCATTAACCCCTGGAAACAATAGACTCTTCCATAAATCAATGACTTAGGCAAATCCAAATGTTTTAATAAGGGGGGGGTGAGTTAATGAAATATTTATCAAAATAACAACACTAGTACATGTACACTTTCGTAACCCTAATCCTGTGGGAGGGTACACAAAAGCTTTTAACATTGGCAATACATCATACTTGCTGTCAGCTTTCGGATACCAGAGTGCTGAATCAGCACTATTTCTACGGACTTGTACAAGTTTTGTGAAGAAAATGTCAATAAAAGCTTTCCATTGCCCAAATCACTTTTTAATAACATCCTACCTGTAATGGTCTTAGGTCTTTTTTTGCTTTCTGAAAAGAGAGTGGAAATGTGTAAATTTAGACTCCATACCTCAATTATTACTTTATGTAGGTACGGTGGAAAAAATCTTGAGAGAAGGCGCCTTCTGCCATGTAAATGTGCTCCTTCAAGGCAGTTGGTGTCTCATGACTGGCTTCGTTTATATGATTTCTTAAAAAGATGTTTTCTTATAAGAAATTTCTCAAGATCTGTGGTCCCTCCCGGCACTGATCTCTCAAGAAAGGTTTTACTGTGAAACAATTTCTGTCTAAGTGTGTTTGATGAAAGCTCATTGAAAGTGTTGTGTAATTATCTGAAAAAATCGAGCTCATCCAAAGCTGTGTGTAATTACCTGAAAACTTGTGTCTTACCAAATAAGAAACTTTGAATAATCCTCAAAGTTTCTTCTTTAATTCAAGACAACCGTACATTTCCTTCTATTATTAAATAAGTCATCGCAAAGTCATGAGGCTAAACACCCTGGACTGGTGTGATGTCAACTCTGTACTTGTGCTTGTTCTTTCAGTATAAGCTTTGTATCAAGCCAAATTTGAGAAGAGAAACTAGAATTGTTCTAACAAGACTTATACTCCCCATGGCAGCATTTTCAAGGGATGGGAGTTATGTGTGTGACCTTGACCTTTGAACCCCAAAATCAATAGG
>JACSZP010035424.1:6458-17502 GCA_016161895.1 Pinna nobilis | reverse complement strand
TGTACTTTTTAAAAACCCCGACATAGTTTGTAAACTGAACTGAACTGAACCTTTTAAAAAACAGTTTTCTATAATTTAGTTTAACTGTTATAAATGTAAACAGAAAGTAATCGATAAGTCTCCTGTAACGAGTAACGATGACAACATTTTATTGAAACAAAAAGATAAAACGTAATTTCTCTACTCAAAATACCTAACAAATATGTCCATACATTTGAAAAGAACACACTGTTCGCATAAAAACCTTCATGTAATCAACAAATACGTCGCAACATGACAATTTTCGGGAAAATATTACAATAGAAAAAAATATATTTGTACAGTTCAGGAATAAACTGAATGCAATATTAGTGGTATTAGCAGAAAAGACACAAACAATATTCGCCGAATCTCTGAACACGGGACTTGAAAAGTATTAAAACCGAACTATGACATAATTCTGTTAAACTGATAATACAGTCAACACTGAAGAAAAATCTGAAGTCTGACATCTTTTTATTAATTTTCAGAAAATCAAAAAAAAGTAATGATAAATTTCATTGATCTCATTTCCTCCATATCTTCATTAAGAGACATTTAATTTCCAGATTTGATAAACAAGAAAGTCATGCCTGAATTACAGGCAGCATCATAACCTTTTTCTTTTTAAAATAATGAATTTCATTTAATTTGGACACCTCTAGCCACAATATACTTTGTTTTAAAATTGATGATAAAATTGATTTTGTAAAAAATAAAAGCTTCTGTATCTTGTCAGTGAATAATACATTTGCCTTACAAGAACTCAACTATACAGGTATATTATCATTTCAAGCAGACCCTTAATGGAAAGTCTGCAATTCAGTTTATACGTACATAAGAAAATACATTTAATATTTGCGCTCTATGTTGTTTCTTCATCTTTTTCATTTTGCATATTTTTTCTCAATCGTTCAACCATTTCCTGTTGTTTTTTCAATTTCTCTTTTAGTTTTCTAATCCGTTCTTCTGTGTCATTTTCATTTCCTGACATGCGTGTTGTGTTACATTCGGCATAGCCGTCTTCCGATTTGATTTGAGTGTTTGGAAATGTGAGTGGTCCCGTATTTGATTCACTTTTACTTGCAGTGTTCCCTTCATTCCTCTCCATTTGTTCCCGTGGAGGATGTAGGCTCTGATCATAGTCCCCCGTGTCTACCTCGACTTTAACTTTCACTTCGTCGGGTAGGGGATTTGGATTATCTCTCGATGAAGTACTATCAATTTTCGATTTTGCAATGGCAACCGTATGTTCTTTTACAATGATTTTATCGGACGGCTGCTTCAGTAAACTCAACATGGACGTTTGGTTAGCAGTAAAATTTGGCCCACTGCTAACGATCTTTGTCGATGGAAACCCTGTTGCTGTGAGAAGTGGCTGATAAGCATATGTTGACTGTGCTAACTGTGGTACAGTAGATTTGGAGTTTATATCCACACCTGTCGTCTGCTGTGTTTGCCGGACAAATCGCACGGTTTTGATTGGTGGTGCGAGTCCCGGCGGGTGATGTATCAAAAGAGACTTAACTGTCGGATTTCCCGGGCTAACATGAGGTCTGACCAGTATTGGGTGAGAGCTCGAGGAAACACACGTAATTCGGTTTTGTGGTATGTTTTCTGCTAATAAACTAAGCTGTTGTGAGGCCTGATTTACCGTGGGAAGTGCTGTGGTTTTAACTGTATTCGGAATAACTTTGATTTGCGGGTTAATTTGCTGCTGCGAATGTATCTGTAGTCCTTGCAAGCCTGTAATTTGTGAGCTTTCTAGCTTTTGGCTTGCTAATGACAGCACTGGCTTCTCATTTGCTTGCTTGGTATATTGTGCCTGCGTAATTGTAGTATTTGGCGGAGTCGTAGCATTTATACCTTTCTGTGTATTCTTACTACTCTGTTTTCCTGACTTTGAAAAGTTGACCGAAGATACGTCCATTACAAAAGCTTTCGGAACAACGTTCCCACCATCTGTTGGAATAAGCACTATTTTTTCTCCAACTCTCAACTGGAAGAATTTACTAGTATTTTGTTGCCGCGCTAAAGCTTGCACTGCATCTCTATAAACGATAGATGGTTTTTTCACTTCCTTACTTTCTTGAACCTGAGATGGCTGTTTTTCTGTTTGTTTCTCTGTTTTGATATCTTTAACCTGTTCCAAAAAGTCTGCAGCTGTTATATCTTTGAATGTTTCGGACAACATACTGCTGTATTCATTGCACATATTGTCACTCTCCGTTCTACTGGCTTGAGGTTCCAGTCCCAAGTATTTCCTAGTTGTTTCTCCAGACGAAACTATGTCCTGAGGTTCCTGTTTTATCTCCACCTTTTTATCCATCATTGGTTTTACTTCTGCAATTTTCTTTTTATCAACCGATGATTTCACATTCCTCATGTTTAATTCAAACTCATTTCCGCAAAAAAGAGAATTTGGTTTCCGACACCTACCACTCAGACTACACGGCACACGAGGTGTAGATTCATGACTCACTTTTCTAGTTTGCTTTTGAGTCTCTGTGTACGGTTCTAACACGGGCGGTTTATCGATTGTGTTTAGAAATGATAAGCTTTGTACAGTTTCAGTACACACGGGTTCTAGTTTGGGTGGTAACAGGAAATTTTCATTTTTCGGATCTGGTTCTTTTTGACATTTCCAAAGTTTCTTTTTTGTCCTCGCTGTTTGCCTCTTTCTGGGTACTTGCTCAGTGGTCCTACTTACTTCTTCTTCTAATTTCTCCTCCATCTCGGATTCAGCTTTAGTCAATGCTTTATACGGACAATTCTTCATATCAAGTTCACTTTGTTTATCTAACTCTTTGATCAAGTCCTTCATTTTATTTTTACTTTGAAAATGTGAAATGATGTCTTCATAATTTTTGAAGTATCTTTTCCTTTTAGCATAGTTTGATCGATAATCTTTACAGAAATCTGATCCCTCAGAAAAAGCAAATAATTTGTTCAACCTTCGCTTCCTCTGGGGGCGGGCTTGGGTCACCTGTGACATGTCTTTATCAAGATTTGCAGGTGATTGGTCATTTTCTTTGCTTTTCGATTCCTTTTTATCATCAACGTTTGATACTGTTATGTTCAAAAGTTCGGTTTTAATATCCAGCATGTCATTCGTATCTCCTTGGTTGTCTTTCCTTACTCGATTCTTATAGCTCTTTAATATTTTGTTTTCGAACATGTCTTTCAAATGAACTGAACATGGCGAGGACTTGGGTGAGGCGTCTTTCGTTTTCGATTGTTCCAGTTCCTCTGAAACCAATGAAAACACGGCACCAATTTTAATTCCAAACGGTGATTCAGAACTTGTAACATCGTCGTCTGTCGTTGTTGTATCCATTATTCTGCAAAAATGAAAAAATAGGATGTTAATTTAAATACATTACTGAATATCGTTATTACTAGAACGAAACCCATCTTTACTCGCAGAATCGATATCGTTGAAAAAATGAGTTTGTCAGCTAGGACTGTGTATGCCGATGGGTATGTAAAAGAAGAAAACAGTGTATATCATTGTGAATTAATGCGTTTTATTAACAGTATCACCAGCAGAAATTACTCAGATCTATGTATCTATCTATCTGTCTATCTATCTGTCTATCTATCTACCTATCTATCTACCTCTATCAATCTATCGATTGATTGAAATTCGAGCGACTTCTAATCGTGACCGAACATTTAAGTTCTAGTTAAGTTGTATATTTTATTAAGAACGATTTTTTAAACGTTTAAAGCATGCTGGCTGAAAATCCAACAATTAAATTTGAGTTGGGATTTTTACATGTCAGTAATACGGAATAACAGAATATTACAAAGTATTCACCAAAGAACTAAAACATAGAATAAATTTAGTAGCAAGGTACATAAAATACTTTATTACCGTTGTTAAATAAACTCCAATAAGTATGTACAGTCACTGAACACATAGAAGGAAACACACAAAACTTAAATTTACATCTTTCATTTAACTACATAACTATATATGGCTTCCTGGTGTAGAACATGGTTCCCTGAAGTAACATACAATACTGGCTCATACATGGGTCACTGCAAGATGACAAGGTTTATCTGAGATAGGGGTCATTGTTGGCCAATACAGACAAGGTTATATGAGATAAAGGTCACTGCAAGAAGACAAGGTTATCTGAGATAGGGGTCATTGCTGGCCAATATAGACAAGGTTATATGAGATAAAGGTCACTGCAAGATGACACGGTTATCTGAGATAGGGGTCATTGCTGGCCAATATAGACAAGGTTATATGAGATAAAGGTCACTGCAAGATGACAAGGTTATCTGAGATAAGGGTCATTGCTGGTCAATACAGACAAGGTTATATGAGATAAAGGTCACTGCAAGATGACAAGGTTTATCTGAGATAGGGGTCATTGCTGGCCAATATAGACAAGTTTATATGAGATAAAGGTCACTGCAAGATGACAAGGTTTATCTGAGATAGGGGTCATTGCTGGCCAATATAGACAAGGTTATATGAGATAAAGGTCACTGCAAGATGACAATGTTATCTGAGATAAGGGTCATTGCTGGCCAATACAGACAAGGTTATATGAGATAAAGGTCACTGCAAGATGACAAGGTTATCTGAGATAAGGGTCATTGTTGGCCAATATAGACAAGGTTATATGAGATAAAGGTCACTGCAAGATGACAAGGTTTATCTGAGATAGGGATCATTGCTGGCCAATATAGACAAGGTTATATGAGATAAGGTCACTGCAAAATGACAAGGTTTATCTGAGATAGGGGTCATTGCTGGCCAATACAGACAAGGTTATATGAGATAAAGGTCACTGCAAGATGACAAGGTTATCTGAGATAAGGGTCATTGCTGGCCAATACAGACAAGGTTATCTGAGATAGAGGTCATTGCTGGCCAATACAGACAAGGTTATCTGAGATAGAGGTCATTGTTGGCCAGTGCAGACAAGGTTATCTCAAATAGAGGTCATTGCTGGCCAAAACAGACAAGGTTATCTGAGATAGAGGTCATTGCTGGCCAATATAGACAAGGTTATCCGAGATAAAGGTCACTGCAAGATGACAAGGTTATCTGAGATAAGGGTCATTGCTGGCCAATACAGACAAAGTTTTCTGAGATAGATGTCATTGCTGGCCAATACAGACAATGTTATCTGAGATAGAGGTCATTGCTGGCCAATGCAGACAAGGTTATCTCAGAAAGAGGTCATTGCTGGCCAAAACAGACATGGTTATCTGAGATAGAAGTCATTGCTGGCCAATACAAATATAAATGTAAGACGAAACTGACATCACTGACGGCTGACATACAAGAAAATCAACTGACATGTTGTTCTTTGACAGTTTGCATACCAGACAATACTGGTAAGCACATGGATTTCTTTTAGAGTTCACACTGAAGGCCCTTACAATTTGTATATAAGATCACTGGTTAGTGAAGTCAAACACTAAAGTCAATTTCAGGTGACACATTAGTCGAAGTACATTGTAAGGTGATGTAAGAGACAGTGAAAGTTGAAATGACGCAGATTTATTGCTCATCTAGAGGACAAGGTTTTCAGATAACCATCAGTCCTACTGTCCATTTATCATCTTATCAAAACAGTTTGTATTTCAATAAAGGGATATCAAACAGTATTGTTATTGAAATATAGTTTATTACTAATACTCATCATGGGGTAGCTTCAATCATTATATGAACTGACTTTACCAGATGAAAACCCCTGCAGAGTACACTTTGTACCATGAAAAGATAATATTCAGAAAAGACAGATAGTATCTAGACAGACAAGGTAATTCCTTACATCCAGAAAAGACAGATAACATCTAGGCAGACAAAGTAATTCCTTACATCCAGAAAAGACAGATAACATCTAGACAGTCAAGGTAATTCCTTACATCCAGAAAAGACAGATAACATCTAGACAGACAAAGTAATTCCTTACATCCAGAAAAGACATAACATCTAGACAGTCAAGGTAATTCCTTACATCCAGAAAAGACAGATAACATCTAGACAGACAAGGTAATTCCTTACATCCAGAAAAGACAGATAACATCTAGACAGACAAGGTAATTTCCTTACATCCCTCATTGCCCTTCACACAAAAATACTGCAAAAATATTTTTCTTGCAAGCATAATCAAAATAGAACCTTGACCTGCTCACTTAATCCTTTTCAAGCTTTTCTGATGTTGTCTGTCTGTCCAACTTGCAGTCTGACTGTTAATGGTGATTCCTGCACCATCCACTAGTCGTATTTACAATGAACTTGTTGTGAGGTCCTATAGCTATGAAAATATCAATGGTTAAGATTGATTGTATTTTGATCAAGTTTGGTCTAAATTCTATGAAATGATTCTATGAAAGCGGTCATTTAAGACAGGTGATTTCTAATGAGAGTACACATGAAGAGACAGCTGTTTTCTTTGTCACTCAAGACAAGTGATTTCTAATGGCAGTGCTCATTCAAGACAGGTGATTTCTATTGGCAATGGTCACTCAACTCAAGTGGCCACTCTAGATAGGTGATTTCTAAAGACAGTGGTCACTCAAGACAAGACGTCACTCAAGACAAGTGATTTCTAATGGCAGTGCTCATTCAAGACAAGTGAATTCTATTGGCAGTGGTCACTCAAGACAAGTTGCCACTCCAGACAGGTGATTTCTAATGACACTGGTCGCTCAAGACAAGTGGTCACTCAAGACAGGTGATTTCTAATGACAGTGGTCACTCAATACAATTGGTCATTCAAGAGAAGTGATTTCTGATGACAGCACTCATTCAAGAGAGGTGATTTCTGATGGCAGTGGTCACTCAAAACAACTGGTCATTCTATAGAAGTGATTTCTAATGACAGTGGTCACTCAAGACAAGGTGCCACTCCAGACAGGTGATTTCTAATGGCAGTGGTCACTCAAGACTAGTGGTCACTCAAGACAGGTCATTTCTAAAGACAGTGGTCACTTATTACAATTGGTCATTCAAGAGAAGTGATTTCTGATGACAGCACTCATTCAAGACAGGTGATTTCTGATGGCAGTGGTCACTCAAGACAACTGGTCATTCGATAGAGGTGATTTCTAATGACAGTGGTCACTCAAAACAAGTAGTCACTCAAGACAAGTGATTTCTAATGGCAGTACTCATTCAAGACAGGTGATTTCTGTTGACAGTGGTCACTCACAACAAGTGGTCACTCAACAAAAGTAATTTCTAATGGAAGTACTCATTCAAGACAGGTGATTTCTGTTAACAGTGGTCACTCAAAACAAGTACTCATTCAAGACAGATGATTTCTGTTGACAGTGGTCACTCAAGAAAAGTTATTTCTAATGGTAGTACTCATTCAAGACAGCTGATTTCTGTTGACAGTGGTCACTCAAAACAAGTACTCATTCAAGACAGGCGATTTCTATTGACAGTGGTCACTCAAATTAGATGATTTATAATGACAGTGGTCACTTAACACTGGCGATTTCTAATGGTAGTAGCAAGTATGTAAATTATATTGACCGTGGTTGCTCAACACAAGTGATTTCTAAAGACAGTGGTCATAAAAGACAGGGTAATTCAAATCTGCAAAAAGATTTTTATCCGCAGTGTGTGTTAATTGTAAAAAAATAGTCATGGGATGCAATGTAAATTTCTATTCCTAAAATGATACAGTACGACAAAACTTAATACTATGAATAGGCTTTATCAGTTTAGTATACATGTAGATATATATACCTACATGAATATTCAGACATTAAAATTCCATGAGTACAATGGAATCTCACTACTACAATACTAGAAACCCCATCTGCCTCTAATGTACATTGATAATGATATTATAAGTAACACAGACTGGATTTGGATTATACTTAATGTGAGGTAGTGTTTTTACTGAGGTTGTCTCTATGATGAAATGGTACCTTTATTGAGGGATTGTCTTTCGTAAGGTGGTATCATAAATGATGTGTTCTGCTTTGTGACTTGGTGTTTTAATGGGAAGTCAGGTGGTGTCTTTTGTGAGGTTGTCTCCTTTGTGAGATTGTCTTCTTTGTGAGGTTGTCTTCTTTGTGAGGTTGTCTTCTTTGTGAGGTTGTCTCCTTTGTGAGGTTGTCTTCTTTGTGAGGTTGTCTCCCTTGTGTAGTTGTCTCCTTTATTAGGTTGTCTTCTTTGTGAGGTTGTCTCCTTTGTGAATTGTCTCCTTTGTGAGGTTGTCTCCTTTGTGAGGTTGTCTTCTTTGTGAGGTTGTCTCCTTTGTGAGGTTGTCTTCTTACGAGGTTGTCTCCTTTGTGAGGTTGTCTCCCTTGTGAGGTTGTCTCCCTTCTGAGGTTGTCTCCTTTATGAGGTGTCAAAGTTGATTACCTTTAGAGAGTTGGTTTCCTGAGTGAGTCTTTGTCTCTTCTGAGATGGTGCTGTTCATGATGTGGTATCTCTATGTGATTGGTGTAATTAGTGAGGTATATCCTTTAGTGAGGTGGAATCATTAGCTATGTGGTATCATTGGTGAGTTGGTCTACTTAGATTGTGTCTTAAGTGAGGTTGTGTCTTTAGTGAAATGAGGACACTAGTGAAGTTGTGTCTTTAGTGAGACAATGGCTTTAGTGAGGCAATGTCTTTAGTGGAGTGGTCTCATTAATGAAGCAGGGTTTTTAGAAGGGTGGTGTCAATAGTGAGGTGGTCTTCTTAGGGGGTTGGAACCCTTTGCCAGTTGATGTCTTTAGTGACGTGGTTTCTTTGTTGAGGTGGTGTCTTTTTGAGGTGGTGTCTCTAGAGAGATTGTATCAATAGTCAAGTTGTATCACTAGTGAGGTGGTTTACTTAGTGAGAGGGGCCTCCATGGCCGAGTGGTTAGCGTGTTCGACTTCGAGTCGAGGGGTCCGGGGTTCGATTCCCACAGTCGCCACTCAGCGGTTGGCCGTCCCTGTCTTTCGAATGAGACATTAAAAACCGAGGTCCCATGTCACAGTAGGTGTTGGCACGTTAAAGAACCCTCCCTGCTCTACGGCCAGCAGTGCTGAGCACAGGCAAAATTTGTCGCCCTTCACCGGCACACAGTGACGTCTCCATATGAGTGAAATATTCTTGAGTGGGATGTTAAACAACAACACAACAACAACAACTTAGTGAGATTGTGTCTTTAGTGAGGCAATGTCTTTAATGAGGCAACGTCTTTAGTGTAGTGGTGTCTTAAGTGAAGTGGTGTTTTTAGTGGGCTGGCCTTCTTTGCAAGTTGATATCTTTAATACTGTGGTTTCTTTGTTGAGGAAGTGTCTTTGATTTGATGAAGTATTGTCTTAAGTGAGATTTTGTCATAGCTCAGGTTGCATCATTAATGAGGTGGTTTACTTAGTGAGATCGTGCATTTAGTGAAGTGGTGTCTGTAGTGAAATGGTGTAATTAAGAAGTATGTGCCAATAGTGAGGTGGTGTCCTATGTGAGTTGATGTCTATAGTGAGGTGGTGTCTTTAGTACAAAGGGGTTTAGTGAGGTTGTGTCATTAGTGAGATGGTGTCAGGAAGGTCTTAGTGAGAGGATGTACTTAATGAGGTCTTTTTTTTCGTCTTATTTTGGCAAGGAACCTATGCAGAGTCTTAACCCTTTCAACACAATAGACCATAATTGACTGGTCTAAGACAATAGAAAAGTGCACACCATTCTGATACATGTACTTGTGATTGAAAGGGTTGATATAAAAATTGCAAATATACCTTATACAACTTCAGTGTTGAGAAAGCTGCCAAAAAGTGCTGTAACAAGCATTAAGAACTATGTTTTTCTTTTTTACAGAATAATGATTAATAATTCCAATTAATTGATATTTTGTTCTAGTAATATAGCCTGCTATCAACATAATATTGGGACAAAGTAAGCTGATTTTGGCTTTGCAAAATCATTTATAAAGATGCTCTTCAAATGGGTGAATTAGAGATATTTACATATATACAGATAATGATTCATTTTATCTTTTCAACATGAATAATCACAAAAGAAAAATCTCTAGAAAAAGAATCCCATTATTCTATGTGTGTCAGGAATGAAATGTCAACATATAATCTACATTTACATGAAAAGAGATAGACAGATAGACAAACAGACAGGAAATCTGATGATAGGATAAGTTCTCATATATATACATGTAATGTACACAAATTTACAGTTGAAAAGGCAACCTTAGAAAAAAGGAAGGAAGAGATGTAATTGCTGATGTTGTTTATGGTCCTACACACAAATCTTTGACCCATATAGCGACGTCAACGAAGGGATTTGAACTCAGGGATACTGAGATACACAATCGGTCTACTTGGCACTGTAGGGTAATTGGGTAAAAAGGGATCGATCTTGTGCTTATTTTCTCTGATAGACATAGCTAGGACCCAGATCAGCCGCCCAGTGTCTTGAAAATAGGAAAAACAAAATACAATTGAAGAAAATGTGAGGGGATATACCTGTATGGTATGGTATTGTTTTTTAATGTCCCATTCAAAAATATTTCACTCATATGGAGACGTCACCATATGCCGGTGAAGGGCGACAAAGTTTGCCTATGCTCGGCACTGCTGGCGGTAGAGCAGGGTGGGTTCTTTAACGTGCCAACACCTACTGTGATACGGGACTTCAGTTTTTACTGTCTCATCCGGCCAACCACGGAGTGGCGCTACGCGGCTCGAACCTGGATCTTTCAATTTGCAGTTGAAAACGCTAACCACTTGGCCACAGAGGCCAAGACTATAAAAAAGAGTGGCTGATGTGGCTCAGTGGTTAGCTTGTTCCCCTTATAAGGGTCAAGTTGTGGATAGGTTCAAACCTGTTCATGTAATGTGCTGCAGTTTTCCTGTCCTTAGGATGAGACAATTAAAATCAAGGTCCTGTGACACAGCTCAATGGCCATAAATACCCAGTATAGGCTAAATTTGTCACACTTCACAAACATTGGTGCCATCTCAATATGTGTATGTTGTTGTTGTTGCGTTGTTGTTTAACGTCCAACTCAAGAATATTTCACTCATATGGACACGTCACCGTGTGCCGGTGAAG
>JACSZP010035421.1:0-12684 GCA_016161895.1 Pinna nobilis | reverse complement strand
AAAAAACGTAACACATAAATATATATTGATATTTAGTATTTTAATCTCACAAATGATTCGCTCTGCCAGAGAATGCCCCTCTTGGAAATATTGTTATTCTGAGGACCACGTCAATATCGTATTCACAAAGTGTTTCATATAACCCTTAAAATCAGTACCATCGCAATCTACGTTCGATACGGGAAAATTGCTGAACAAAAATTAGCCTCCTATCAAATAAATTTCAAGATGACAACCATTTTGATCGACGCTTTATTTGACATCAGATCATTTGGCGGGTGTGACCGATCGATAGGGGATGCTTACTCCTCCTAGGCATCTGATCCCACTTCTGGTATATCCAGGGGTCCGTGTTTACCAAACTCTGTATTTTGTATTCTTTGTAGGAATTAAGAGATCGACCAATGTTGGTCAGCTTAACTTCTTATCTACAACTAACCAGTTGTCTTTTCACCCAAGCTTCCCAATGAGTATTTGTGATGGGTGTGAAATTCTAACAAGATACGCTGACAACTTCCCACTGCTTCCGTTTATCTGGTTCCATTCTATTCGATACATACAACTTTTCTCCATATTGAGACGTTGTCTACCAAGGTCAATCGCACTGAGAACTTCCAATATTCATTTTTTATAAAATGTTCTCTGAGCTTCTAGATATATTGTCCATTATGAAACAGAAGCTAAAAAAAAGACATCGACTTATTCATGATGAAAAAAAGAGATCGCTATTACCTTATTATTCTAATAACAAGATGCTAATGCAGCAGTGCATAAAATGTAATTTTGCATCGTATTTTAAAGACGATAAAACTGCAGTTTTAATGATGTAAAGCTTACATAACGAATATAACACCGTGGAACTTAAGGGTATTCATAAGCACTAAAAGGTTACCTTCTCAATGTTTGAGTGTAATCCTATAACCTATTTTCGTCTTGTAGTGAATTAAGGCGAGTAGATAAAGAGAAGATTTATGATTTCGATCAACACAGGGTTTTTAAAGGTTAGAATATTATCACAGAACGACTTCCCTTTGATGGGATATGATACACTAGGTATGCATGTCAAGGCTGCATATCATAGCTCCTGTGAGTTATCCATTCCACAACATGGACAGAAGAAGATAGAAAACGAAGACTGATCGATAGATGTGAAGATAAGTACAAGATGGAAAGAATTAGATAAGCGAAAATAAGAAAGAAATTCACATAGCATTACAACGATATAACCCAGGAGAGACTGATATAAACCGATACATGTCAGACATCGGATACGAGTCTAGATCTGATTTTTGTACTCCTATCATGCAGCAGGTACTCCTTGAGTTGCCATATCATATCTAGATCTACCCCACCAGTCGGAATTTCTTATCCGGATTTCTGAATGTCAAAGTATTTTAGTTTCTCGTCACTTACAGCATTATTTCAGTCAGATCATGGCAACACGGCTTTACGTAGGCGCAGCTGGGATTTCCTACCCCTCGGATATGAGGCAAACATGTGGGTACCGTATTTGTAGGGTTGGGAACTTTAGAGGACCCTCGCCATATCAAATACAATCTTTAGCACATCTCAAAAGTTCTGAAGCCGCACAAACTTGATGTCATCGCGAAATCATCGAAATGAAAAATACAAATAAGACAACGCAACAAAACAACAGGAAGTGGTATCTGCTAATATGACGACAAAACTGTTCTTAGGGGACAGTCAACTATCAATACGTATACAATCACACTGTCAACGCCCGAGTGCTGTTTAATAACTGCTAATTACCATCTATAATTACCAATCAGATACTGAAACTGCCTGCAAATGACTACGTTCCATTTTCGCATTGTTGACATTCATAAAATATATGTTCATTGTTTTCCGTATCTCAAGGCATTATCCTAGAAAAGGGTAGAAAATACAGATCAGTGTAGTAAAAATTAATATATTATGTGGTAATGAATGCATTTAGTGCGGCATAATTGATACTATCTAAATAAGATGACATTCGTTGGAACAGATATAGACAATTTGGCCCTCAGCAAGCTGTCAAGGTCATACAATTTTGTCTTTTACCAGTGATTGTGACTTTGAGCCTAGAAAAGGAATATTCCATTGTTCCAGTGGAGAACCATTACCTTCATTTGATCTACCATAATTATTTGGAACCTTGTACAAAATTAACTTGGATAAACAAAATATATATCACACTATATATAAATGACATCTAAAAAGATTTACCAGATCTAAAATAAATCCATACAAATCCTTCACATCTTGTTAATTCATATCCGTACGATCAATACATAGAAATATTTGGAACATTTCATTCATGGGAAATCAAATTGTATTTGTCATATCAGGATTTATGGACAAATCTTTTACATCTTCGTGCTGCCATTGATCGATTTGAGATAGTTATGAAATATGTCGGTAGGACACAGTGCACCATGAGTATTATCAAACACGTTGGCCTTCTAAGTACATCGTGAGTATTATCAAACACGTTGGCCTTCTAAGTACATCGTGAGTATTATCAAATACGTTGGCCTTCTAAGTACACCGTCGGTATTAACAAACACGTTGACCTTCCAAGTACACCGTGAGTATTATCAAATACGTTGGCCTTCCAAGAATACAGTGAGTTTTATTATACAAGTTGTCCTTCCAAGGATATTGTAAGTATTATCAAACACAGTGGCCTTCCAAGTACACCGTGAGCATTTTCAAACACGTTGGCCTTCCAGGGATATTGTAAGTATTATCAAACACAGTGGCTTTCAAAGTACATCGTGAGTACTATCATAGATGGTGGCATTCCAAGTACATCGTGAGTATTATCACACACGTTGGCCTTCTAAGTACACCATGACTATTATCAAACACGATGGCCTTCCAAGTACACCGTGAGTATTATCAAACACGGTGGCCTTCCAAGTACACCGTGAGTATTATCAAACACGGTGGCCTTCCAAGTACACCGTGAGTATTATTAAACATGGTGGCTTTCAAAGTACATTGTGAGTATCATCAAACACGGTGGCTTTCCAAGTCATCACTCGTTCAAAACACAAAATACAAATCGGGCAGTGGAAAATGCAGTGGAGGGGGGTCATTTACTGAGGGGATTGAAGCACAGTACACAGTCACGTTCAAGGTAAATAAACCATGAATGTCAAGCCATCATAATCGGCAAAACGATTGAACGAGAAGTATTGAACAAGCACCTTCAAATCACCAATGCTTGTTTTCTTTGAAGTCGTCTATGTAGAGCTGCCTGATACTCAAAGCGCGGATTCTACAGATACATTTACAAGATAATTTTGATTAAGTGGGCAATATGTCGGTAATAATGATAAAGATGCTATATCGCGCAAATCTCAGCTCTTCCTGTGGAGATCGAGACATGATATGGACATTTATGGGGCAAGCGAAGCATGTTTGGCATGCTTTTCAGTGTAAACAGGAAAAAGAAGCGCCCAGTACCATAAAGTGAACAAGCACCGATGTCAAAAGTAATTAAAGTTGATCTCTTAGAGCCTACGATCAAACTCCAAAGAGAAAAGATCCATTAGCTAATCATTACCATCCTTTTATTTTCATGTTAGTGTCATCAATAAAATGTTAATTATAATTATATCTTTCTCCTTCATAAGTACGATAAGGTAAAGTTTGTGTTGATCCACTCCCCCTTGTGTCGTGTAAATTATATTAAGTCATACTACATATCGACTGTTGATCAGTAGAATTATTTCTGTTAGCATATATTCAGTATGTGATTTAAAGTTATTTTTTTTCAATTTCCGTCATGGTAAGTATGCCTACTTTACTCTATTTTGCAATCACAGGTATAAGCAAAATATACTTCATTTCTTGAGATAAATGTCAAAGTGCATAACGGATGTGACTGATCGGAAGGGGAGTGCACCTGATCTCACTTCAGGTTGTCAGAGATCCGTGCTCGTCCAATATTTACCAAAGTTGTATATTGCCTCCTGATTCCTCGGGCATTTGATACCTTAGTATCTGTGACTTTTATGAACTCAGGTTTTACATCAGAATGAAATCCTCTTTTTTCGGAGTAGTGATAGTAAATTAAACATTGGCAGTACCAAGCGGCAGTTATTGAATGAGTTATGTCTAAAGCTTCACGGAGCGGCTGTTTATTCATGCACGAATACTATTAAGAAAGCAAATAAACAAATTTGCTTAACTTTTCTTGCATACAATAATAGAACATGACGAATTGCTGTATCAAATATGGGAATTTATAGGAAATTCGAGGACTTAATTTAGTGGTCAACGACAGTGACACTAGCTTCTACATAATGTACATATTTTTATTAATATTTTCATTGAAACTCTTCATGATATATTTACGCATGTAAAAATATGTACATTATGTAGAAGCTAGTGTCACTGTCGTCGACCACTTGATAAAGGCCAAGGGGCCGACAATTTGTGGAAACAGAGTGTTATGTTTTTTATTCAAACAAACAAACAAAAAAAGGAATGATCAGTCTATCACTCTTTTTTAGTGAGACATTGAAGTCTGTGCCGGTTATTATTGAAATACGTCGGCAGCAATACTGCAATTGCATCTTATTGAAAGTGGAAAGTGTGTGGAAAAATAGCTGAAAATACAATAACCAAGAATGAGAAGACATTTCGCCAGTTCTACTGTTTCTAGATTTCACAAAGCTATTTGATCCATTATTTCTATTCCTGTAAAACGTAAAAGCATTTTTGCATTTTCGTAGATAAAACATAAGTCTCCCTTAAAATTGTTTAATTTATCATAGGTTGTTCATGTTGATTAAAACGTGACATTTGTACAGTTGAATTGTTTTGGGACAATTTTAGGATACATAGTCTGTAATTAAAGTATTTGTAATGGAAAAAATGTGCTAAAACGGCTGCTTGAATGTTGATAAAATGTTAAATTGTAATCGAAACGCGGGGATAGGTGACTTGGGCGAGGATTGTATGAACTTAATGCTGTAAGGCTCAATATACAAATTGATTATCTCAACATTTAATGTATAGAAAAAGTATTTAAGGAAGAATCGAGAACGATGTTTATTTTCATAGCACAGGGTCGTTTCTTTCAAGAGATTGCAGACTGGCAATCTGATAATATCATACAGTACATTATACCAATATGGTTTTCTTTTCTAATTCCTGATACAAAATAAAAATGATTGCCCGATTAGCGCAGTGGGTAGCGCACTCGCTTCTCACTAATGCGACCGGATTTGATCCCTAGGTTTGACTCGGGAGTATGTAAGGTGTTATGACGGCCCTATGGTTCCCTCTGGCTACTCCAGTTTCCCAAAGTAAGGATCCTCGCTCATCAACATCAGGGTCAATTAGAGACATTGACATTAGTTGCTATAACTTTTTTTTATAATAGTTATGAAATAAATAAGTTTTTGCAAAATTTAGCGTTTTGTTCAGGAAAAAAGATACATTGTACTTTGATCATGCATACTTTACTTATCTGAATTATAAGTATGAAATACAAAACGCATCACCGTAGATACTATATTCATAGTGTTAATCACATTTCTTAAGATGATGTAAATCCCCGAATGTAAACGTTTCTGACACTATTTTGACTTTCTAAAGCAGATATATTTATCAGAGGTACAAGCTATCCGGAATAGTAACCGGGGATTCATTTAAAACAAAAAACCAACCCCGACTTGATAATAAATGATAAAATAAATAGAACAAGATAAAAAAAGAAATGGCAAGCATGTTCTTGGTTGGAAATAAGAATTTCTGATCAACTCTATGATTCACTACTATTATCACAAAAGAGTTAAATGATAATTACTAAGAAAACGCTAAAAATAATGATAAGGATGGTGTGGCGACAAAGATAAATGGTATTTGGGATGGTATTGATAATAATGATGCTTTATTATAACAACAGTGCAAGGAAAAATTAAAATCCTAGCAACAAGCACCTACGACTGATAATGATGGTAATGAAACCGGTACCAATAATGATAAAAATAATAATGATAATAATAATGATAATAAAAGTAATAATAATGATGATGATGATGATGATGGTGATGATGATTACGACGACGACGATGACGATGATGATAAAAACAATAAACGTATATTGATTTAGAAATCGAGATTGTGAAACAATAAGAAAATATTTTTCTCCAATTGAAATTATAGAGTGCAATTTCTCTGTTTTTACCTTTACATCTAAAACCGATCAGATATCAGAAAGCATAACTCACCAAATAAGAGAGCTAGTACATCGGAGAGTGCCAGGCTTGCTAAATAGTAATTCGTCACCGTCCTCATATAAATATTGCGGTATATCACAGCAAACGTAAATATATTACCCATTAGCCCTGTCAAGAGTATTGTTGAATAAAAAACGGTCAACACAATCAGAGTCGGTAAATGTTCCTGCTTCTTACCGATAAATGATATAATATAGCTTTCAACATCAAACACGGTTCCATTGACACCACTTTTATTTGTTGCTAATTCCTGGGAATAATTGTCACTTTTTGTGATGTATATCCCGAAAGTGTCGTTTTCGTAAAAAGATGTCGATTTTGGTAGGTAATATGTGCCATTTGACATATTTGGCGATGCTCCACTTCTCTGTTTCCTAACAATATATCATGATTTCACTAAGTTTACCAATAACAATAGCAAAAATCCGAAGATATCAGGAATACCTAGGCTTTACTTTTACTTTTAAAGTAATTGAATTCTGCATGGCTGATTCTTCGATCGAAGACACGGGAAGACATGCGCAGAATTTGAGAAGACAATTACAAAAGGCCCATTGACACCAACGATAGAATGAGCGTTATCCCAATGTGTTCGCATCGTTTGATTGTAATTAATTGAACAGTTGTAAACAGGAGAGGCCACGTGGTTGTATTTCCTCTGGACTAATTAGTGTGGGTGTGTATTGTCGGTATTAATCAAATAATACAAGACGAGTAGAATGAATGAAGATTCCTTATTCGTGTTGTTACGTGTTATTAGTTTGATAGTCATCCACTCAGCATCTTCAAGAACTAAGGCGATCGTTTCTCATTGATTGTGGTATTTTCATTAAGGTAACTTTACGTCAATATTAATATCTGCCTCTTGCTCTTATGAATCAAAGCGTATTGAGCATGAAAATGTCTCTTAGGTGTGCTTTAATAAGCTTGTTTGTAGGGGTTTATTAATCATTTTCTAATAAGCCTGGAAGACAAAAAGTTGAAAGTCTTTTTTGTGTCGTTGCTCACAACATACGGAGAATTGATTGACATGCAGAAATTTCGTCATTACAAGCAAGCGGTTTAATCAGAAACTAATTTCTGTTGGATTCGCGTTACTTTATTTTCAATCTCATGTGTTGGCGTGTGGATTCTTGTTTGTTGATTTTCTTTTGTTTCTTGTTCGTTTGATTTTGTCATGATGTAGTCTGTTTTTTTCCGATTTTTAAATTTTGAATGTCCCTCGGTACCTTCAATTTCTCTTCTTTTTTAATAATATAATTTCTATAAACTATAAAATCCGATGTTTTGTCAACTACGAAGTTTATTTTAGACTCCGTGGCCGAATGGCTACAGTATTACACTATAAACCACTCTGTTTCTCACTTCTTGTTAGCGCGGGTTCAAAGCTGTAGCCATTTTAACCGGGCTCTCTCCTCCCCAAATAAAAACCGACCGCCACCATATAACAGAAAGATTGTCGAGTGTTGCGTAAAGCAAAACACAAAAAAACCCAAACTTACACCGGTTTGTTATGGTCTCGTCCGGAGACGGTTGTGAACGACAAATGCAAGACAAGGAGAACATATCCCACATGACACACACAAAACATTGACAACAACAATGTACGAAAGTAAATTCAGTAAAGACCACTAGCGACTTTTAATGGTGTACTCTGTCATTCATATTTTTTCTTGAGTATTGACGTTTAAGCAGACGTGGTTAAGTTTTCTCTCTCTATATCTGATAAACAAAATTCGTTCTTTTGACAAATTAAATCAGAATCGTGAGAATCCACAAATAAAGTGAAAACATCATTTGTTTGGCAGAGACTTATTCTAGTGAATTGATATCCAATCAAACGTAAGTTTACACAACTGTCTAAAACAATTAACTTAGTTCCTTTCACTTAATTATCTTTATTATAAGACGAAAAGATGCAGACATTTTTGAACGAAACCCTGAATCATTAAGAAAGCCAGTAAGTTACTTAAAAAATCTGACATTCCGCTATTGCCATTCTGTCTGTCTATTTAGACATAGAGGTGCACATGGACGCAACTTATTTGTAGGAGACATTTCAAAGAAAACAAATGTTATTTTATAATATTAAATTTGGGATCCGTTATAGTATTTTCAATCGTTACCATAATTACATGTGTATCCGACTTGTTTTCCTTTATAAGCAGGAACTTCGAACCGTATTGGTACTTCATTTATCTGACCGAGATTGTAGGACCAAAACTATTCGTGAGCCGTAGTCGGGTTGTCGGTATCTTATTCTACAAATATAAATGCTGGTCTCATGTATGCATGACGCATGGTCAAAATCTTACTATGATTATATGTAATTTTTTAACGACCAGAGAGTGACACGCATTGCATTACTTATACATGTATATATAATTTGGCCGATTAACTAGCAATTCGAAAGATGAGTCTGATACAAATATTCGCGACGTTTTGGAAATCACGTCGAAGCTTCCTAGTGGTTTTACGCCAATAATTGTATCATACGAAATAAAAGTGATACTTAACTCATCTCAAAATACTTTCAAAATAATCAAGCATCTATGAACCTATTTTGACAATGTCGTACTTTGTTTATAAATTTAGATTGTCTTACAGTACGGAGAGTTAGCTGATATTGACAACGATAGTCATATGGTATAGTTACCTTTCTGAACTAGTTGAATATATAAGCTCTCTTTCAGTAACATGTTCAAGGTAATGCATTTTATCAATTTTGAGGAGTAAAATATTTAATTATAGAAGAGAGACAGCACTCCCGTGGCGGTTAAATTATAATTACATAATTATACTCTGTTCCAATGCAGTTTTGGAATTATGAGTAATTAGAATGAAACTTAGAATGAGTTATGATGAAAACTGTTGTTTTACATTTAAAAAATCTTGAAAAAGTAAGTAAAAAAAATTCTTAGAAATAAAACTCAAACGAATAATTTTGATAGATAGTGATTTCATAACCTTCAAAGCTTTTGTACATAGTGGTTCAGCTTCTCATGCTATGATATACACGTATAAGCAATCTACCGTAAAACTACTAAAACACCAAAGTCAGGTGGTTGGTTGTGTTGTTGTGTAACGACCCAGTGAATATTTCACTTATGGATACGTCGTTGTATGCCTCTGAATGGCAACACATTTGGTGTGTCCTCAGGGATGAGCAGGGATGGTTCTTTATATTGTCGACACCTACTTTGATAAGGGACCTACGTTTTTACTGTCTCATCCGAAAGTCAGAGACAGCCAACCGCAGCGTGGCTCGGATTCGAACCCCCAACCTGATTACAAGGCAACCATTCCTACCACTGAGCCATGCCCACTCCACTTCAGTTAGTTCTGAGTGCTAATTTTGGGGCTGTTTAAAGCAAATTATATTGAATAACACCATTAGTAAAGATGGCGTCAAATTTTTTGTCAAGAAAAAAGAGTTATATTAGTCATAGCTTAAAAAGCAAAGTCTGTTTTTTTCCCTTTTTGACCATTCCTGGATTAGACTGATATCCGGATTCAAAACATAGATTACACGACGGATGCTGCGCACGGAGCAGAGATTCCATACCTTTCCGGAGTACCTGGATCCACTCACCTATTTAGTTGGGTTTGTGTCACCCTAATTTTAGGTTTAGTTGTTATGTGGATTACTGATTGCATTATTGTTTCCTTTTGTTTTGCTCAAGATATTGTCTAATTCAATTTTGAATTTAGAATTCCCTCTTAGTACGTTTTTTCGACGAATGTACTCATCAAAGATAATGTCTGAGGAATTAGTGTCTTAGAACAATTGTACTTATCATAACAATTCTTCCGGGTCAGATAACTGAAGGCTACGTCCCTTTATTACTATTTTGAATTGAATCAGCTTATGAAAAGTACATACGATTCTAAAGATTACTTTAAGAAGTATAAAAAACAATACACAAAGCATAGCCTTGGGATTTCCTTTTACAATTACGCAAAAAAAATTAAAACATGCTGTCTTACTGCAAACTGATTTTTTTCTAAGAAAAACTGACTGCATGCCCCAGATATAATATAGGGCACGAGAATTTTCATTGGTAATACTTTAGATAAACATTCATTAGACAACTTGGCTTGAAATTGCTATTATTACACATACCATCATCACCATCAAATAGCAATATTTTTAGACAGTATATTTCTTTTTAGATGTTTTGAACTTCAATGCTCACATTTAATTTGCTGGTTTGTAATTCTGTATTGACCCCCTGTGTTTGTAGTACATTCATTACCCTCATTACTTCAAACACATATAAGACAGCCTCATCTTTGATCACCTTGTAAGTAGTTCTATTGTTAAGTACATTGATGAATTGTATAGACATGAATTTACTTTCTCTTTAATTTGCTGTTGTAGAAATAACAGATAAGTGATAGCTGACTGTACTTATGCATGGCATTAAGGACAGCGCGTGGATATGAAGCATTCCATCATTTTTGAAGCTATAAAGCTGGACTTTTATTTGTCGCCTTTGTAGTATGATCTATGTAACAATGATTTATTTGCACTCGGGTTCCTTGACGTGTTTTTCATGTAATGGATGTGAATATATTTTGCTCACACTAAACGTCCTTGGCGCAGTTCGTTAGATTCATTTCTGTAATATGTTGACATGATTTTCTCGCCATAAACATTGGATTGATAATTTTGCACTCCATTTCCTGATATGCCTATTCCGTTTATAAGTATGATAACAAATTTGTTTCATCTTAATCATTAGAGTACGTTATCCTTGTGAAGATTCTTAGTATTCTTTCCTTGTGGACCGTGCAAATGTTATAGATTTTAATTTTTTTTTCCTGAAGATCCTTTTCAAGTTTTGTAGGGGACAACATCGACATTGGCTTGCGGTGCAGGATACTCCAAGCATGTTTACCATGTAATCTTCGTGTTACTTCTTGTTGTCTCTGCTCTTGTTGCAGAATTTATCTACTTTGATTCAAGTCCTTAGAACATGACATCACTACAATCCCTCGTGATGGTTCCATGTCGCGATAAACGTGTCAAAACTACATAATAATTAACTATGATCAACAGGACAAAAACTTGCTACATATAGTCCCCCTGACACATTTTTTTCATTAAATGATGCGCATAATTTTCACAGCAAACCTGTTTTATATAGCAGTCCTTTTTTATTTATACATAATTCAATTTTTGTTAAAATGTAAAGTAATTTGGTAAAGCATAATCTTTCATTTTGTATCAATGTGCGATTGACCATCCAAGTATAGCTGTTGTTTCTGTTCTTTTGATAGAACAGAAGTAAACTATGGTTGTGTGTGACGACAAGTCGTCCTCCGGGTGTTACAAGGAGGACTCACGATTTGAGTTTCTTGATTCAAAGAGTGCAAATCATAGGCTTCCGACTCAATAAGAATTTGAAGATCGGCGCTGCATTTAACAAAATATAAAAAAATATTGTCTCGTAGTTCTAAGTCAAGGTATTCAAGAAACATGTTTAATTTTTCGAACGTGACACGTGATTCTAGTGCGATCTCATATTATTATGTATTTATAAGATATATCTCTGTCGAGAACAAAATCTTTACTGACCATTGTGACGATTGACGAATGCAAACAGAAGATTTGTTCCCTTCCCGGACACCCGCTTTCATTATGTTTTTGAATGACATATTCCAAGCGTTTATTGTATCTTGTTGTATCCTATCGAATAGGGTTGATTCTAAATTGCAATAAGATATCGGATTTTTCTTTACTCTATTCATTCAAAAAGTAATATTTGATTTTCAATCAAATAAAGAAAGATTTTCCTGAAAAATATCACCAGAACCATTCACCCATTCCAATTTTTATCAAAGAATACGTGTACCTATAAATCTATGTACCTTAGCCCCGTTGCTTCAAATCTTCAAAAAAAGATAAATAAACCTTGGTCTGTTATCATCTATACCACAGACATGACGCTTTCATACAGCTAATTTGTGGTAAAATCTATCACCCAGAAATCCGACATAACCCTCACTGTGGTGTGCCGACTTTACTTGTCATGAATTGCAAATACATCCGGAGAATAAACATCGATTTCATAATAAAAGAAAACAGCAAAGCCAATACGTCTCTTTTGAATAAAAAAGTTCTAGATGTTTCTGTGTAAGCATAATATGACATTGATATATTATCCATCGTCTTTTCAGTAATCTTTCCCGTGCTAAAGTCTTTAACGTGAAATAATTGGATGCAAATGGACAAGAATAACAAATGCCTTAATTAAAATAAATTCGTATGCTTTCATCCGAATGTGTGTCAGTGTGTTTTTGTTTTGCGACGTCATGAGCATATAAATGGCATACATCCAGTTATCCTTCGTCAATGAGAAACTTTACAAATATTAGCATCTATTTTTTGTCTTATAAAATAGATGCCTTTATTTTATGAGAA
>JACSZP010035420.1:0-10525 GCA_016161895.1 Pinna nobilis | reverse complement strand
AGAACCCTCCCTGCTCTACGACCAGCAGTGCCGAGCATAGGCAAAATTTGTAGCCCTTCACCGGCACACGGTGACGTCTCCATATGAGTGAAATATTCTTGAGTGGGACGTTAAACAACAACAAAACAAACAAAAACTACATTCCCAATTAATCTGATAAGACATCTAATGTGTACAATAATTCTATAATAACTTGTTTGTGAAAAATACTTTCGAAATAAACAAGCAAAAAAGAATATTCTTAATAGGAAATTTATTTGCAAAAGTTATAATAAAATGAAACAAATATATAAGATATGTAAATTGAGTGAAATATACATTATGTCATATTTACTATCAAATCCATATGAAGTGTAAGTAAAACATAAGTCTATCATACGGAGGTATGATAATACTCCTACAACATTGTGAAGGATTTGTGCAACAAAAGTCAAATCAGTTTTGCAAGGTTTGCAACTCTTATTGTAATTTATACCGATTATGCCCATGATGTATCTGATTCAAAGTCAGGTGGTTTTAATTAAATATTTATTTGTATCAAGAATCTCTTACTGTGTACCTATCCGAGCGGTCATTCCTCTTCAGTTAAGTGCTCCTTCGAAGACCTAGACTGTAGATGATTGCAGATAACGCAATGACAAATTTCTGGTTTTTGTTGAGACGTTAAAGAGCATGTTCTAGAATAACCTTTGTAAAATAGGTTTGATATCTTAACCTAGTGTTTGACATCTGGTTGTGCGGTCATGGGCTCGATTCAGAGCCATGCTGCGGTTTGCTGTCCATGTCTTTCGGACGAGAGAGTAAAAACCTAATTCAATGTTGCATGTACAGTGAGAGTCGGCACGTTAAAGAACCCTTCCTGCTCTACGTCCATAAGTGCCGAGCATGGGCAAAATTTGTTGCCCTCCGCCGGAACCCGGTGACGTTTCCATATAAGTGAAATATTCTTGTGTTGAGCGTTGAACAACAACATAACCAACCAGATCTAAAGCTAAAGTCACTATGTAACTGAAATAATGTTGCAGATAGGGCGAAACAACCAAAGGACAAGGAACTCTGCGGTCATATTCCGGATATGATTGTAATTTGTAACTTGATGACCCAAACCGATAACGATATTGTCGGATATCCGCAATGAAAGTTAACTCACTGTGAAACGGACTGATGTCATTTATAATACATCTACATGTTTCTTACATCAGCATATACATGTATAACGAAAA
This sequence comes from Pinna nobilis, assembly GCA_016161895.1. Taxonomy (NCBI): domain Eukaryota; kingdom Metazoa; phylum Mollusca; class Bivalvia; order Pterioida; family Pinnidae; genus Pinna; species Pinna nobilis. The sequence goes on along the minus strand of JACSZP010035420.1, from coordinate 9,302 downwards.
ATAAGCTTGAAAGGAATTTTGTATTTAATATTGATATAGAACGACCTAACGCACAAAAAACTGATATAAGGTGACATATGGTGATACTGTATATGATGACAAAAAAAACTACACTAAGCTTGTAATTCACACAGAAATATAGGACGAAACATCGGATCAATAACAAAAATCAATAATCCTGTTGTTCAGGTGTTGATTTCGACCTTATTAATATGGTACATATTACATTTGTATATGTAATTACTCTTGTTAAGGTGAAAAAGGTTGTTAATATAATTTTATGTATCTGTTTAGAAGTTTCAGACATACTGAGTCTATTTGATCTACGTATTTCAATTTCAACCCTAGGTCATTTAGTCACCTTTGAGTTGACGGGTAATTGTATATCATTTAGTTGTCTTACGTCGCAAACGAGAAATTTTCAACTCCTACGGCAACATCACTAAATGTCTAAGAAGGTTGTAAAATAATTATTTATTTTACTAACAATTTACTGAAATGAAAGATAACATATATTTATACACACATACATACAAATATGCATCAATACATACATACATACATACATACATACATACATACATACAAACATACACACACACAGACGGACAGACAGACAGATAGGCAGGCAGGAAGGCAGACAGACAGACAGACAGGCAGGCAGGCAGGCAGGCATGCATACATACATACATACATACATACATGCGTGGGCTTACATAAATGTATACATACATAGTCTACAAATTTATTATGTTGTAAACATCTCACGGTATGTGCACAGAGACATTGATATTCAATTTTGTCCTTGGCAACAGGAAGATTATAAAAACACATGTTACATATTTGTTGGAATGTTTAGGAAGTAATTACTTAGAGTTTTATTTTTGCTGTTTAAGCATTTAGAGATCAGACATTTTATAACGAGATTAGACGACTAAACATTATTACGTTAGATTATTTCACAAGTATATTTCGTAACAGGGGATAGTGATGTAATACTGACGGTCAAAGCACGTGTGACACTCTACGTATGTGCAAAAAATGTATATATACTGTACACACATACACACTAACGAAAGTGTACGTGTGTGCATATGCATTAATTTACACTCTCTCCAGTTTGATCTGTGAATGCTATCAGTGGTATTTGAAAAAAAAGGTGAAGAGTTAGGGGACGGTATAATCATACGCTGTATGTGGAATTATTTTCATAGGCGAAAAAGGGGTAAAATATGAATACCATATTTGTAACAGCAATTTAGCTTTTCATACCTTGCAACCCCGTACTGAAAGACCCTGACTGTAACTTGTAGTGAAATGGGTTTTTTGTTTGTATGTATAACCATCGTATCACACATTCTAATCCTTCTACAGACATTTGGTTAACAATTTCTGTTAAACAAAAAGTTGTTATCCAACGTTATGTAGCCAAAGGGAAGTAACCCCGAGAGAATATAATATTAAAATTTTTACTTTTGTAATAATATTGCAATAACTTCCCCTTACTTACCTGTAAAGGTAAATAAGAGTTATAAATTTCACAGCTCCTATAAGGAATACAAAATTAACAGTTGGACAAACACGGGCCTCTGGATACACCAGAGAGTACACCATGGCATCAATTGCCTATAGGAGGAGTAAGCATCCCCTGTCGACCGGGTACGCCTGGCATCCAGAGTATTGGCGTCCGGATAAATGAAGCTCGACTATACATAATTGTTCTCAAAATTAAGATTGAATCAGATTCATTTGTTTAGTTCGTCACGTCATACGCGATAATTTATGTGAATTAATTACCCTTTTCTTTTGAATACTATAAAGTTTTTGGTTTTTCGGATTTTTAATTTCGCATTATTACGAGAGGATACGTACTCGCGAAAATAAGTGAATTGCTAAATATTATACCCTGGAATAAATTTGCACCATACAAGATAGGGTTGTTATCTTTACCCGAAAAGTCGCGAAAATTTTCACTAGCAAATAACCGTAAGACCACTGAATCGCCAAAATAAATTTTAGCTGAAACAATTGGATTGACAGTAAAATGGGAGACGATGCATGGCGTGAGAGTGTCGTTTTAAAAAAGATGTACTATGAATGGTTATGAATTGAATGGAGAACGTAGCCAAAATACTATGGTAAGGTTAATCATCATTTCATTATGATATTAAAAACAAATTTCTTTTATTCGAAATATATAATTTGTTTCGACATAAACAGGGAATGTGTTGACTCCCCTATGACACCTGATCCCATCTCTGAGTTTTCACATGTCATAATAGTGTTTTTGATGTGTTAACCGGAATTGTATTTCATTGACGAGGAATGCATCGGCATCTGTCATTTTACATTCAAGATTAACTTTACTGCCGATCCAGGATAAATGGCTAACTATAATTTATATGCTTAGATACTGTAAATCCAGAAATTTTTGCGGAACTTTATTTTAGCGAATCAATGGTAATATTATTATTCGCGATACTTTATTTTGGCGCGTGTTAATTTAAGTTAGTAGTTTGTGTTGTTTGATGCATATTAACATCAGGTTAGTATATTTAGCGAGGACTTTATTTTCGCTAGTGAGTACACTGGCGTAATTACGCGAAAATAAAATTATCGCGAATACTGCTGGATTTACAGTATACATTACATCCCAGCATTTGATTTTTATGGCAATCAAATGCATGGAATAAAACAATTTTATATCTCCATCAATGCCAATTAAAGATAAAATTGAAAATTAGGAAATTTGAGTGGTATTTTGCGCGCATTTTTAAGAACACAATAGACAATAACTTATTTTCCGTTGTTCTCTATTTTCTCTTTACATCATTGCCCCTGGTCTTCTCCTAAGAAATTTTGACTTTGTAACTACTAATTCTCATGGAAGGTAAATTGAATCTTTTATAAAATATCAGGGGCCCTTTTCAAAAAAAAAAAAAAAAAAAAATAAAAAAAATAAAAAAAGAAAAAAAAAAACAAACAAACAACAAATTTTCAAAATCACTCGTAATCGTAAGTCAGCGTTATTTCAATTGATCATATTTTGTACATTTAACGATAAAATTGACCATTTGTGATGATATTGATTTAGATTAATGATTTAAATCAGATTGTAACTGTATTCATTTATTTACATCTAGAATTTGTCAAATCAACAATAATAAAATTTCATACACTTACGACTACGAGAGATTTTTATCGTAAGATTCTTTGTGAAAAGGGACGCAGATCTGATAGACTGGTCTAAGTAAATAGAAAAGAACATATCATTTGATACCTTTGGACGATTGAAGTAACGAGTTAGATTTCACATTGCTTCAGGATTTACCTCGAACCATTTATTAGTACGTTGTTTTGTTTCCTCCAGATTCCCATTTACATTTTCACATGGGCAATAACGTTTCGCAATTAATTTTGTAATTTGATCCACGGAGGGCATGTACATGAATATTGATATAAAGAACTAATATATTCTCAGTTGCATAAGACGCTAATTATATGCATACGAAGATACAGATGCTTAGTGTATGCCGTAGCCATTTTCTTTAATCTGTTATTGTTTTCTTTGCAATTTTTTACTCATATAATATTCTTGATTTTCAGTTCATATGTTAAAAAAATTTAAAAGATATACATTACTGAAGATTTGACCGATTATTAACTTCGTTACTAACAGAAAGCTGGGGTTTTTCACATGGCAAGCACTCCTTCTTTTTTTTTTACAAATCCTTTGTCATTCGTTTGGCTGTGTTATGTAATGCCATGCATGACTATGTTTAATTATTTCTTGTAGCAATTCCACTTTATGAATCAAACAGCAAAGCAACTGCTATGTGAAAATGATGTAAATAAAAAAGAAACAGAAAAGAAATACTCTACAAAAAGAATGCAATGCAATGTGATTTGGTCTTTATAAAATGGAATCCTAAGGCCTTTTTCTAGTCTTGTTTATAGAACTTTACGTTTTTAGAAATTCCTTTTTTATGTCTTCCCGATACCTATACTATGTCATTAAAATCAGACTTAAGGGTTACCATGTGACTGTTTTACAAAAACTGACAGGGTATCGGCGAATCCCCTGTCAGAAATGAAATTTCGCCGCGAGGCCTCAGCCTCTTTTCTTGAATGGTAACTAGTAGTAGCCTATCAGTCAAAATCAAATTATTACTCTAATTTCTTAAAATAGACATGCTTTGTCAAGTAAAATATCATTCATTCGTCAACACATACACACACACACACAGAGAATGAAAGTAAATTTTAAAAAAATCAAACAAAAATAAAACAAAAAGAAGAAAAACGGACAAAGAAACAAGACAAATAAAAGACTGAAACCGAAACAAACCTAACTTTCCTAATGACCGGGAAATAATATATTTCTTATGACATGGTTAGCCATTTACCTTATATTAATTTTTATTGTTCTCTGTTTTCAATTCATTCTCATGCTTTGCGTGGGAGGCATGTTTATTCTGACCCATTTTGCTGGCAGATTTGACATGCTCAAGGGTTTGAATTCCGCTTTCTCAATGTTCACATGGAATACTTCTCACAATTATTAGAACTCGATGAGCTGGGCTCCATTATACAACATCCGCATCATCAAACAAGGCCAAAAATGTTTTTTTTTATAATTATGAAACTGTTCATTGCATCGACGAATTAACCGTATCACCTCAGATATACCCATTGCCAAGTATCCAAAAATGAGTGTTTTGCTCGCAACAAAGTTATAATAATCTTGTCAGGAGATGCTTATTTATCTTGCTACAAAACAAATATCAATAAAATACAAGAACAACAACAACAGCAATACTACAAACAGCAACAGTTACAGCATCAACAAAAAACAGCATCATCAACTAATTCCAAACCAATTACATTAGTAGTTCATTCAGTATTAACAGCGAAGACAATAACAGCACCAGCAACAACTATAATAGCAGCACCAATAACAACCACAACAGCAACAACATCAATAATAACAACAACACCAGCAGTATCAACAACAGAATTAATTACAAAAAGCCCCAAAAAACAAAAACAGCATCAACAACAATGACAGCAACACCAACAGTAGCAGTAACAAGAACAAGCGCAACACTCCAAACATCAAAAGCAAAACCAACAACAGAATTATCAGCAGCAACAAAAAAAAAAAAACAGCAACAAAAACAACAATAATAATAATAAGCCTCTCGGTCTCAATGATTTTGAAGCCTGGGTTCGAGACCTAATTACGTTTTTATATCATTCGGCTGTGATGATAAAGCTCAAACTTTCATCTCCAAATGTAGCTTGACCTGTAATATATTCCTGATTACATGTTCTGGAGTAATCAGGGTTGATAATTAGTCATGGACCATGGGACTTCCTACACGGAATATGGCTAGAACATTGTGCTTTATGTAATTCTGTCTCCTACTTCTCGTCAGCACGGGTTCGTACCTTGCTTGAAGTTTATTATGTGATAGTAGTGTACGTACTTGCGGAAGCGTTGTGATCTCTCCCCAGGTACATTTGCTACCCAGGTATCTCTTTCACCATTAAAAATTGGCTACCAGTAACTGGCTGAAGGGTTATCGAGAGTTGCACAAAACAAACAAACATGGACCCCGTGTCTATTTAACTCATGTACCACCGAAGCACAGTTGACTCCTCTTTAAATAGCAACAACAGCATCATCATCATCATCATCATCAGCAGCAGCAGCAGCAGCAGCAGCAGAAGCAGCAGCAGTAGCAACAACAAAAACAGCATCAACGAAAACAAAAGTAACAATAATGATGACATGCTTCTTGGTCTCAGGGATGTTGAAACCAGGATTCGATCCCTGTTAAGGACTAGAGCAAATCTAATTTCACCTGTAGGTGTGAATGCGTTATTACCGCACCGATATGACTTAACTTATTTTGATAACCATGATGAAAACATCAATTAGCATATAAACAATAAAATCTGACGAGTGCGACTTGGATTGTCAGCGTAAAGACACAACACGATATCTAAATTTCCAAGGGTCTCCACGTTCATCGAATGATAATTACCATATAACCTACAGTATTTAATGACCATTTTTCGTAATTGGATATTTCTTTAAAGACCTGCGCATGTTATGCTTCAATATTGATGTTAATCTGCTGTTATTGAAAGATATGATCTCCAACATACATTGAACTTAACAACATAGTTATGGAAAAGAACCATGCAATTAAATGGAACATGACACGCTTGAGTTATGCTGAGTCGGCTATTTTTAGAACAGAAGAGAGGAATATACTTGACGGCCTTTATAGATATTCCAGCGGATTTAAATGTAGATATATAGACTGACACTAAATCTCCGACAGAGTGAGCTAGTAAAAAGATGTCATTCTGTTAATTCCAACAGCAAATGGTGTGCTAAGTCGTGGGATCTCAGGAAGAAGCAGACGACAGCAGAGATTATCAGGTAAGCTTACGACAATGAAAACCTATTACAAATATTCTTCACATGTATGTTTTTGACTTTTCGATCTTTATCAAAACAGGAGATCTACATGAGTTATGGAATATTTCCATTCGAAACCCCATAGTCACGCTGTATCAAATCCAATTCGAATTTCAAGACTTATGTTAATGTTATTGTTGAATTAATGATATATGATTTATATTACCATTCTATTAGTTATACCGTGGCAATGTATATGCAGTCTTTAAATGTTTACCTATACCAATGACTTAATCCTATGAAGAATAAATGGTGATGCGACCTCAGGTTCTATTGTCTCACCCGAAGGAAAGGTAAAAAACCAAAGACGTTTCTGCAAAGACTCTTACCTACGAATTCTTAATCGTAATGCATGGTCTCAATTTTTCTTATAAAAAGTTAGTCGTCTGTATTATAACAAACACTTTTGAAATTTATATATATATAAGTCAGCGCAAACCTGCTAGAGAGTTATGATATCATCACCCTAGAATATCCAGAATATCTAAATATTTCAAAAATATTTTTTGAGGTTTACCTTAACCGAGTGTCGTATTGTTTCTTCGATCGAGTGTCTTGTTGTTTGTTTATTACAATTTTCGCGTTATAATAACGACAGTAACGTGAAAGTTTTTGATAAAATTGTTACAGCTGTCCATGCCCGTTGTCAACAGATTTAGCCTAAAAGATATATAGATTTCTGCATTATCCTTGTCTTAATGTTAGTAATAAAAGTTAGTGGAGGCATTATTCGAACTAGAACGTATGTAAGACCGCAAAGAAATCCCTCGACCGTGAAAGGTGTGGCATCTGTAAATCCGTTGCATTTGCTCCTTAAAGTAACATCAATACCAGTTTCATCGAAAGAGTTGAACAGATGAACAAAATGGGTTTTTTTTTTGGTTTAGTGTAGTTTTAAGGTCAAATCCAGGGATATATTGCTTATATGGCGATGACAAGGAATGCTGGTGAACATATTTGCCTTTGCAAAACTATGTTCACAATTGTGCAGTGAGGTGAGGGATTTTTAACATGCTGGGAAAAATTGAGATAATTTGTTTGGTGTCTGTTCGAACAAGCGGCACTTTTCATTTAATATGTAAAAAGCTAGACGACCGAACGGTTCATGTATAGTAATAAACACCCTAGGTTTCTCGCGACCTCGATTTTAACACGTTTCTTCTCATGCGGCGAATGCTCCAATCAGAAGGCTCACGTGGTATGCGACAAAGTATCATGTTTTAAGACAGCAGCATCCACATTTACGTTTCAGCTATAGATCACCATGACCGTGTGACACAATAAAAAAACAGAAAATAAAAAAACACAATGTCATACAAATGTTTGAGTCAAATCTTGAGGCATTTTGTGATGGTATCAAATTTTCTCACTACTTTACTTTAAGTAATTATAAATGCTATTAGCAAAATCAAGCATTTTCTCTTGAGATCAAAAATTTTCAGAAATGGCTATTCATTGAATTGAGCTTAAAATTGCGTACAGACGAGCGAATTTATTAGAAAAACATTTTAAAAAAAAAGCCGATGGTCTTTCAGATCAAAACTTTGAACTCAATTAGGCAGATCTCCGCACGTGATAACTGCATCATGTTTGAAATAGGTATAAATATGGTTTGTATACCGCAGAGACCTACATGACATTGAACCCGTTTAAAAGTTTTTTGGAATCGACATTAAGTAATAAACAGACCGACTTGTAAGATAACTTTTATGCACCCAAAAAGATCACCTTGCTTAATTGTATTGAAATATAAAAGAAGAAAAACAGGTTTCTTCTATAAATACAAAATCGTGACAAAAGCTTCCACAAATCGAAATTCAGTGTCAGATGAACATACTTCCCCTTGGTTTTGTGAAATTCTACACGATTTAATACTGGTTAAAATGTCAATCTGAGAGCTATTAATAATGAATCGTTTGTTGCTTCAACGTGCCATTTTAGAGTTTACCTAATTGTATGGGTACATAAAGAGAAATGCTATGCCTACGTATATATCGCATATCATTTTTTTTTTATTTCGCGATATGTTTTTCCATGAATCAGAAACCCAAACCGTTTATTGTGAAGCCTTGTTAATCCGGACGCTTACGTTAAAAAAAACACAACAAGAACAACAACAACAAATTGACCGGATAAATGAAGCATCAGGATTACTGAAACAACAGCTTTATCAATACCAGTACAAAATAAAAAGTATCCGGGAAATTTTGTCAGGAAGGTTAATCATCCGGATTATTGGCGTCCGGGTAAATGAGGCTCAACTGTATATTAGATTTAAGCGGAAACAATTTTCACTATTTCAAAATCATAGTGAAAAAATATGATTCATGATTTTTGACACCTATAAAGTAATGTATTAAATATCGATCTTACAAATGATGAGGGATATTACACATATATAGACACTCTTTGCAAGACGTCTTACTGTCTCATTCGAATGACAGGAAATACATTTAAGATCAGTCTCGCTCCATTTCACAAATCCTCGATTGGATCTTTGACAACCGAATTCAGATAGAGATCGGTCTGCGCCGGGCGGATTGAAATCCACAACATCATGATCAGAAGGCAAACATGCCGACCACTGAGCAAATTGTTGTAAATACTTTATTTACGCTATTTTCGTTTTTCTGCCACAACATGGATGTATCTAGCTGGTGCAGGTGTAACAAATGTTGACGTATACACAGGACCTTATCCAAAAGCTTTCTAACTGTGACACGACCATGCTTGAATAACTGCCTCATGTACAGGACAGAGAAGCCTCCGTGGCCGAGTGGTTAGCGTGTTCGACTGCGAATCGGAAGAC
>JACSZP010035415.1:2919-15033 GCA_016161895.1 Pinna nobilis | reverse complement strand
AGGCAACATTTGTAGCCCTTTACCAGCACACGGTGACGTCTCCATATGAGTGAAATATTCTTGAGTGGGACGTTAAACAACAATACCAATACCAATGAAAGAATATTAGTGCTGAGCATTGACCATATTTGTAGCATTTCTTGGTTATAAGATGACATTTCCACAAAAGTGAAATATTCTTGAGTTTGACATGAACCCTTTCAACCCGAAGTATCAGGATGGAATGCTCTTTTCTATTGTCTATGACCAATCTGTTTCGGTCTGTGGTGTTGATAGGGTTAAGCAACAATACGACAACAACTTGAGTGGTCCGCATAACCAATCACGTTTCAAATGTCACTTTATTTGCTTTATCTAATGAAGGAATAAAGCTGCACAACAAAGAGAACTTACCCTCTATCTGGGCATAGAGCTGCGGGGATAGGTCTATCAGGACATTGAGCTGTGGGTATAGGTCTATCAGGCCATTGAGCTGCGGATATGGGTCTATCTGGGCATTGAGCTGTGGGAATAGCTCTGTCAGGGCATTGAGCTGTGGGGGATAGGAGATGAAATCTCACATATGAAAACCTGACTTGACAGAGGAAAGGAACCAGACAGATTTTACTCTTACCTCTAAAGAGATTACAAATTTAGGATTGCTCTGAAGCAAAATATCTATTTGTATGTGCAATTTACATTTACTACTATAAATATAAATGTACACACATTTTGAAATTGATTTTATTGAGATAATGTATTGAGCATGAGTCATATTGTCACAAAGCTAGTGTCAATTTATATATAATGGGTTTGATATTGCTCATACACACTTGTCAGCTATTTTTTGTATGTCAAGTTTACATATTTTTTTTTTTACAAACTTTGTTTGCAATTAATGCTAATTTTCAATCTTTTTCCACTATGTAGACAAAATATTCATAAATTTCTTGTGCATTAAAATGCACATCTTTTTTTACATTTACCATAACTATTCTTTTATGGTAAGGGGTCACCATGGCCTAGTGGTTAGAGAGTTCCCGTGTCACAGTATGTTTCAGCATGATAAAGATCCCTCCCTGCTCTAAGATCAAAAGTGCTGAGCATAGGTGAAATTTGTTGCCCTGCATTGGCATAAGATGATGTCTCTAAATAAGTGAAATATTCTTGAGTGGGACCTTAAACAACAGTACAGCCAACTTGTTAAACATATGACATCACATTCCTATAAAAGAAAGGTTGCAAATTCTCTGAAATCAGCAGTGACCTCCCACAGAGACCATTTAAAATGAAGGTTTGCTAAAAATTATGGTTCAGTTATCAACAGGCTTAATACTATAGGCTGTCTCTCATATGGTACAGTGTAATTCTGGTTTTCCCATCTTAATTACTTGGCAGTTTTTATTTCCTGGTAATTTGTTGGGGTCGCTGTGGCCTGGTAGTTAGCGTGTTCAACTTTGAATCGAGAGGTCCAAGGTTCGAGCCCAAGCCACAGTCCGGTTGGCCATCACTGTCTTTTGGATGAGACAGTAAAAACCGAGGTCCTGTGTCACAGTAGGTGCTGGCACGTTAAAGAACTTTTCATGCTCTATGGCCAAAGGTGCCAAGTCTAGGCCAAATTTGTCACCCCTCACTGGCATAAGGTGATGATCTCCATATAAGTGAAAGATGCTTGCATGGGATGTTAAACAACAACACAGCCAACTTGTAAAACATATGACAGCACATTCCTGTAAAACAAAGATTGCAAATATCTCTGAAATCAGCTGTGACCACCCACAGAGACCTGCGTAAAATGAAGGTTTGCTAAAAATTACCGTAAAGTCATCAGCAGGCTCAGTACTATAGGCTGTCTCTGATATGGTAAATTCAGTTTTCCCATCTTAATCACCTGGCAGTTTTTATTTCCTGGTAACATTTAATTTGTTACATCTTTTTTATGTACGATTCCTTCTTCATCACATTTGAGCTCCGTGAAAGTGAGTTCTGTTGCACAGTTTAGATTTCGGAAATTGACATTTATTCATTGTAGCTGGAAATCGTATTGCAAACAGCTGTGATAACTTCAGTTTTGTAGAAGATTTTAGGCTATTTGTCAGCTATGATTTATTTTAAGTGTTTTCACTTGGAAAATGAGGGATGGGAAAAGTGAGAGAAAGATGAAATGGAGAAATACAAGATTTGTGAATACTGCAAATGTATTACCAACCCTAGTAATCTTTGTGACAGTTAATAATTCAAATGTGATGACAACACTCCAGGAACTGAAAAGTCAAAAGCCAGCCTTTGAACAAAATAAATGAATTACAAATTTACAAGTAAAGGAATCACTGTGGACACTGAGCCATATGTGATATTCATTAATTGTATCAAATTTGATCCAGAGATACAGGTTAGCTCACGTGGTTGTTTAAGATTAGGTCAAAGCCTTGCAGTTATTCATATTCAAGTTCATGCAACCCTTGCAATATCTTTTTACTAACTCTATCAATTTCTGAAGGCCATTGTGAGATTAACCTTGGGTCTCAAATGATAGGTTGGTCAAGGTCGTTTTTCCATTGTCAGGGTCATAAGACTCCATACTCACTGATTTTCATTCGGTCAGATTTCAACATCTCTAAAGACTTGTCCTATAGTACATGTATTAGCATTTTTTGGATCCTAACCATCCACATGATTTTGCATAAACAGTTATAGAGAGATGTCAGGTAGAAAATGTTGAAAGTGAATACAGTCTAACCAGCCTTAGTGACCCACTGAATTAAAAGAAAACCTGTCTTATGTGACCTAAATTAGTGGTTCCCAAAATGTTTTTTTCCTTTATAAATCACCTGAATTAAGAGACCACCTGTCATATGCGACCCTTTTTGCTCCTTCCCTTGGACGGTCTCTTAAAACAGGTTTGACTGTAATTTGAACCAATGAAGGTTTATGTTTTAAGACTACACTTAGCACAAGCAAGTCTAGTATAAAGTGCATATAGCAATGTTTTCCTTGGGCTACACTAGATGTTTATCAAACTTAAGTATTAATTAGTTTTGATATCCTCGCCCATCCCTCCTAGGATGCAAACAAGACCAGCAACAGTGTCAGACTTGTTGACTTAATGTCATAATCCATAGTGACGACAGCATACATTATTTTAAACACTGCATCTTTTGTATTGGAGTTTCCTCTTGATGCAGATTAATAAGTTACAGGCTACAGGAATTAAATTTGAAAATGAAAAATATTACTATATATCAAATTTTTTTTAAAATTTGCACCATTATTAGTAGTGCCAATTAATTGATATTGCAACCGTTATTTATGTATGATAACTGCAGCTTTGTACAGATGTAAAATTCATATGCAAAAAACTTAATCAAAATACTTTTGATCACAATATTTTTTAACATGCTGATCATTATGTCCGGTATGTCCCCACAAAGTGTTTTTTTGTTTTGTTTTTGCTTTTTTTTTTTAAATGAGGGGAGGGGTATATAGGTATCATCCTCTCTGTTTGTTTTCTATCAGGGAGCAGTTCTGAGAGTAGATTTCTCTTTTAAAAAATGTAAGGGATACGAAGACAATTGACCTTGTGACAGGCTTTACCTTGAACTTTGACCTTACAGTGTTGTTTGTTTAAAAGATTCTGAAAAAGCAGAATCTGTTAAGAAAAATGTCTTTGAGAGTAAGGCCAGGTATTTCGTCCCATTAGGACAGCTGAAGTCACATTTGCTGATTGTTAGATATCCAACCTCTAATAAGTCAAGGTAGGGTCAAGCTTAACTGGACCCTAATCTGAAACTTTACTTGTAGGAGATCGTTGTTCTCTTTCCGTTTTTTAATTCTAACTAAGCTGTCTCCTTTTAATAATCTGGCTGTCATCTTACGTGTGGGGTAAAACAAAAACAAAACTAACAAACTTGTGCTACAGTGCAACTCTTGTACATGTACAATGTATGGTAATTGCTTTTTGATACAAATGAATAATCTACATGCAACATGAAGAACTAAAAATATTATCGTATCATTTTTTGTCAAAAAAATTGATTTAAAATGATTCTGCTGCCTGTAGGTTATTGGAATTAAATTCTGGCATGTTCAAAGGTCTCTGAGGACGCATCACATAAAATGGAATAAAACCCTGAAAATTGTAGAAAATGAGAATTAACTTGAGAGTTTATACACACAAACCATCGCATGAAATGGAATAAAAACCTGAAAATTGGAGAAATAAGAATTAACTCGAGAGTATATACACACAAACCGATCCCCATCTGTCTAGTGTAGTACTCTTAAATTTCAAAAAACATAACTTGTACTTTTTTGTTTTTTGTTCCAAAATTGATTTAAAACCAATTCTGAATTTGATTCGGATAAAACATTGCCTTGTTCAGGGGGTCTCAATAGAGAATCGCATTTAATGATTAAAAAAAAGAGTAAATTGTAGAAAATATTTGATAATTAACTTGAGTGTTTACACACACAAACTGATACGATCCATTCCATAATGTCCTCTTTTTTTTGTTTTCTTTGCGTCTGTTCATGTTATGTTCTCGTTATTCGTTCTACAAGAATTTGATCTGATAGTTCCGTCATAACTATACATCAGACGGTCTATTTATATTGATTCTTTTTCTCTTTCTTTCAGGAATGGACGCTCCGTTGCCAAAGTTTCAAAGAGTCAATGACCAAGGTTGGTAGTTAATTCTACTATATACATTTCATATGAAGAAAGAGAAAGCATGTATTAATTACTGCAGTTAGCTCCCTTGGTGGATTTTATTATTTTCCAAGCCAGCTTAAAGAAGACTTTAGATTTTTTTTTTTTTTTTGCCAAAAAAAAAAATCATTTAAAATTGTTCGGTATTTAGTCTGGGCTGTCAGAAAAATGCACTTTTGTTTCTTAAACTTTTTTGGCAGCAGTTTCAGCTTTTTTTGTTTCAATCAGTTTTTTGTTTTTACCTCAAAAATGACACGGCAATAAGCAATTACATTTTTTTGTCTCTCTGTCTTGGTCTGAGTCTGCCTCTCTCTGTCTGTTTTTCTCTCTTTTCATCTGTGGACTGTCTGTCTCTTACACTCTCTTTTCAGTCTCTCCAACTCTTTTTGTCTGTCTACATGTATCCTTGCATATTCTCTGTCTCTCTCTGTCTGTATCTCTCTCTCTCTCTCTCTCTCTCTCTCTCTCTCTCTCCCCACATACACATTCACTAGCTTGTTTACTGTAATTTCTTGCCTTCAGTATTCATCTTTTACATAATTCACTCCGTTATGAAATAACTCTGTCTGCAGAAGTAAGGAACACAAAACAAAACAAAAAATTGTTTGAAACAGAATGACAGGAGGAACAAGGCAGACATTGCTTTTGTTATGTATTTACGTAAAATTTTACATTTTCTCACACTTTTTGCATACAGCTGTGTTCGCCATATAACAGTAGAATTCATTTAAAAGGTCAAGAGAGGTCAGCCATTGTGACTTCATTATTAATTTCTCCTCCTTCTTTGCCAGTCTCTGGAAATTTCTCAGCCAGATTTCTCTTTCCACCACTGCACATGGAAATGTGAAATTGATTACGTAATCCGTTTCTTCTGAACTGTTTTGAATACATAAAAAAGTTTGTATGGCATGTCTACTGTTATAAATGATAAACGGTTGATTTACTCAGGATACACATAGGGATGTTATCCGTAGGCTAATGCAGACGAAAAGAAAAAATTCTTAATTTAGTTTTGACATGCAATTGAGAGAAATTATTGGGCCTCCGTAGCTGAGTGATTAGCGTGTTTGACTTCGAATCGAAGGGTCCGGGGTTCCAATCTGCGCGGCGCCATTCCACGGTTGGCTGGCCCTGTCTTTCAGATGAGACAGTAAAAAAAACGAGGTCCAGTGTCAAAGTGGGTGTTGGCACATTAAAGAACCCTCCCTGCTCTCCCGCCATAAGTGCTGAGCACAGGCAAAATTTGTCGCCCTTCACCGGCACACGGTGACGTCTCCATATGAGTGAAATATTCTTGAGTGGGATGTTAAACAACAACAACTGAGAGAAATTGTCCAATTTAGCAATGAAAAGATCTGGTAAATATGGAGTAAAAGATGCATTGTTGTTAAATTCATCAAGAACTAAGCCAGAATTTGTAATGTCATTATTTTCTTTACTGTATTAAAAAGTTATGGCTTCATGCCTCTAAGTAGGTGAAGGCAAATTAAAGATCCCTTAAATATCACCCAATGACTCTTAGGCCAAAGGCATAGAAGGTGCTGGCACAAAAAAGACCCCAAACTTACTGCTCAGTTGCTGTAGGTGCCAAGCAAAGACCAAAATTTAATGCCCATCACCTGTCACTAGTGGGGATGTAGAATGTGACATTTCATCCTCTTAGAATTGCCAGAGTTTCTTATTACTGTATACATATATTGTGGACAATGGATAGTCCAGCAATTGTAAGGTCAAAGGTACATGTTTGAATGGTGAATATATGTGTGTTAAAGCTCCTGTATCTTTGTAACAAGGTATTACATGGGGTTTAAGGAATTCTTGGTCAAATTCTGATGAATATTTATGGGCATTTTAATGAAAAATTCTACTGCCAGACTAACCCTAAATCCCATGAAAATTTGCAAGTGATGTAGCTCTTGACTAAACTCCTCAGTTTTCGTGGACACTACTGTTGAGCCTAAAATCGTTTATCATGAAAATACTTCTACTATTCTTATTACCTCCTGTGAAGAAAAACAAAACACTGACAACAGATGGAATATACATTTCTGTGAGAATGCTTTCATTCACGAGTTTTTCTTCAAAAGAAAAAATCGAAAGCTACTCATAGAACACAAATATCTCGATTTGAAACGAGAATGATGTAATTTCAAGAAGTCAGACTTCCAGTGAGGAATTTCTTCTTAATCATAAATTTTACAATAATCAAAGAACAAATTTAAATGAAAAATTAGAAAGTTCAGGCTATTTACAAAAAAAAAAAAAAATCAGTGGAGCCTCATTAATCTGGACATCTTCACTCCCAGGGGGGCTTCCGTGGCCGAGTGGTTAGCCTGTTCAACTGCCAATCGAAAGATCTTGATGCAAGTCCGTAGCGCCACTCTGCAATTGGCCGTCCCTGTCTTTCGGATGAGACAGTAAAAACCGAGGTCAGCCAGCAGTGCCGAGCATAGGCAAAATTTGTAGCCCTTCACCGGCTCACTGTGACGTCTCCATATGAGTGAAATATTCTTGAGTGGGATGTTAAACAACAATACCATACCATACCATCACTCCCAGGGAAGGTGTGCGGATAAATGAAGCATCTGGATTACTGAAACAACACCTCTAGGATATTTGATTGAGATTTAATCGTGAAATACAAGTACATGTATATTGAAACCTAGCTCCAGAAAAAATCTAGGCTCAACCTACTGCAGACTAAGTTTAGATGACTTTGACCTCAGTTTGACCTTTATATCTCATCTTTCATTTGACAAGAGGTGTCGTTTAGACAATAAGTTCATTTCATGCCTTCACATACATGCATACTTGTACTTATCTAAATAGTATATTTCCTGTTATGAGATTGAAAGTTAGGAAGGACGAAAGAGTAAACATCTTCATATTTTGTTGTCGCCGTTGATATTTGTGATATATTGTTAAGGGATCTTGTCCCAGTGGTTAGCATGCTCACCATCTGATTGTGTGGTCTTGGGTTCAAATCCCAACTGTGCTGCAGTTGGCTATCCCTGTCTTTTGGATTAGACGGTAAAAACCTGAGGTCCTGTGTCACGGTTTTTCCACATAAATGCAATTCTGTGTATGAAGTCGCAAGTAGATTGAATCTTGTTGTTATTTTGAAGTCTGTCAAATTAAGTTTCACATGAAATCGATAAATAAAATATTTTTATAGAAGGCTTCTGTGAGACACATATCAAGCAATGAATTTCGATCCTTGTACCTTTTATGGGACAAATGAAATATTACTAATATAAAATATCCCACACTGGAATTGTTACTGTGGAGTAAGTGGAACAATTTCTGACAAAGATATTTTCTAGTAAAGAAGCAAAAATGGTATTCTGTTTAATTTCAAACTCAGCTATTGTATTTTGACAAACAGATGGTTCTGCTTGTTGGTAACAACAGAATGATGAATATCCGCTGATCCCTGCTGGCGTCAATTTCAGCCCCTGCACTTCATTTCCTGGAAATGAATTAAAGATTTTCATTATTAATATTTTGACCAGTTGCTATTTATACATAGTAACCAATAATTAGGTCAATAACCAAGCAGAGATGTAGTACCATTATAATTTGAACTTATATAACCTATGAAAATACACTGTTGAAAACCTGATAGTTGAGGCAATAATTGTACTGTAGAAGTTATCTTGTTAAAAAAAAACCCTACAGCCATTGAGATATGATATTTCTAGACAGTTGACCTCTGAAGACAAGTTTTTATTAAAGATATTTTTACGCAATAAGAACATGCATCTTTATAATTGGTCTGTCCAGACAGTTAGTCGCTTATGGCAGTGATCTCTCAAGATTAGTTCATAATTTGTTACAGTAATTACTGAAGACAGTCACTGATGGCAAGGATATCTTAAACATTCTCCCTTGACGGTGACCACTCAAGTCAGACTCATGACAGTGATCTCTCAAGACAGTCTCTCATGGCAGTGATCTCCTAGGACAGTCCTCCATGACATTGACCTCATTGGACAGTCTGCCATGGCAGTGACCTTTGAGGACAGTCTCCCATGGCAGTGATCTCCTAGGACCGTCTTTAATGGCAGTGGTCCCCTAGGACAGTCTGCAATGACAGTGACCTCTAAGACAGTCCCCCATGACATTGACCTCTAAGGACAGTTTCCAATGGCAGTGACCTCTAAGGACAGTCCTCCATGACAGTGACCTCTACGAACAGTCTCCCATGGCAGTGATCTCTTAGGACAGTCCTCCATGACAGTGACCTCTAAGGACAGTCTATTATAGTGATGCCCTTTTAAGACAGTTTCTTATGGCTATGACCTCTTAAGTCTCCCATGGCAGTGACCTCTACGTCTAAGAAGTAAAGGACAGTCTGCCAGAGCAGTGACCTCTAAGGACTGTCTCTCATTGCTGTGACCTCTAGGACAGTCTCCCATGGAGGTGACCTCTAAGGACAATCTCTCATGGTAGTGAACACCTTAAGACAGTCTCCTATGGCTGTGATTTCTGGGGATATCATGTCAGTGAAAGACAGTCTCCAGTGGCAGTGACCTCTATGGAAAGTCTCACATGTCAGTGACCACAAAAGACAACTCTTATGGTACCTGTAGTGCCCTCTTAAGACAGTCTACCATGGCAGTGATCTCTCAAGATTGTGACCCATGGCAGTGACCTTTTAAGACAGTTTACCATAGCAGTGACCTCAAAAGACACTCTCCTATGACAGTGACCCTTTTAGACAGTCCAGCTTGGCAGTGACCTCTAAGGACAGTTTCTTATGGCAGTGACCAGTTAAGACAATCTAGCATGGCAGTGAGCTGTTTAGACAGTTTCCTGTGGCAGTGACCTCTTAAGCCAGTCTCTCTTGGCCGCAATTTCTCAAGACAGTTTTTTCAGTAGAGCAAGTAAATACGATTAATTCGGCCAGACATCTACATGTAGGTAATTACAATTCAGACGACATGAATCAGACAAAGTAAAATTACGTGTTTATGATCAGCATTATCAGCCTCCCCATAATTTTATCAGATGAATTTCCACAAATACTGACATGCAATTCAGTTCCTGATGAACATGGAAGCAGTTGTAAGACTTCCTTTATTAGGATAAACTGCAGCTTTTGGTAGACTTCAGATTTGATTACTTTCATGTTTTTACTAAGCAATTTATGCTGTAGTCAGTAAGTAAATTGACTGAGGTAACATTTATGTTATTACTTAAAGGAGAGAGGTCACTGTGACTTAGTGGCTAGGGTGTGTGGTTTCTGATCACGAGGTTTTGGATTTAAATCCAGACCACGCTGCAGTTTCGCTTTGCCTATTTCTCTGATGAGATGGTAAACATGGAGGTCCTATGTCACTGAAGGTGTCAACATATGAGAGACTATTTAAATCAAACTTTTGAAGGATTGTTTTCTACACCAAACCTTGCTATGACCTCCCATGTTTAGCTTTTAAACCATAAGAGAAGATGTCTGTGACATCTTAGCCACCCAACAGCAATATTCAACTGTCAATTTTAACCCTTCAACACCATGAACCATAATAAACTGGTCTAGAACAATAAAAAAGAGCATACCATTTTGATATTTAGGGTTGAATGGGTTGACAATTCTTTGAATTGATGACAATATAGTAAATTTTTTGGACTTTTCTTTAAAAATAGTTTATGTGTAGTTTATGTGAAACTATTTTATAGGGTTGTAATAATTTCTTTAACAAAAATTATTTTAACTGAATTGTTCAGGTTGGATGCAAAAGGGATGGATCTAGACTTTTGCCTGATGGAGTTCATGTGGGCTTGTATGAACTTATTATCGTTAAGTGCTAACAGTATATTTACCGTTCATGTCAACATTACCGTAGATAGAAAATAGCCAAGATTAAGCAGGTCTGTCTCGTTCATTACAGAATTATAATATGCTGCTGTCAGCAATAATGATAGCATGTCATGTTAGATTGTAGGACCTTCATCAATAAACATGCTAGTGGAATTTCTCATGGAAATTCTGCTTATATATTAACTGCGAAGAGAAGTGCATTTGCATACCATCATGTACTTTAAAGAACTTGTATGAAAAGAGAAGACTTGATTTTAGAATTTCTACACTCCCTGTCAATGTCTCTCTTTGTCTCTGTCTGTCTGTCTCTGTCTGTCTGTCTCTCTCTCTCTCTCTCTCTCTCTCTCTCTCTCTCTCTCTCATGAACTCTTTATTTCAGTAATTGTTAAGAAATTGAAACCACTTGTACAATCACAGCCCATCTCTCTATCTCTCCTGACTACACATTAATTTACTGTCATTTCCTCTCAGATTTTCTTTATTATAAGTAGGATGGTAAAAGATTTTTAAGAAGTAAACCATATACTTGAACAATGTACAATACAATGTTATCATTCTGAATCCCAATAATCTCATTTTTTGGGGGTGGATGGGAGGGAGGGAGGGGAAAGTGATGATAAAAAAGTTTGGGGTCACAGGGTTTTAAGTTAGTATTGGTCACGGGATTTTGAGTGTGATGGTTACATCACAGCAAACCAACAATTTGTTGTAGGTTGCCTTAATGTATGATACTGACAAATTATATGCAGTCTGAGTTTGTTGCACTGACATTCATATAAAACACTGCTGCAAATCTGTTGGGACAGAAGCGGTTGGTAAAGTTATGATTTATAATTCTATTTCACCATAGTTATACACAATTCATGTTAATAATGATTCAAGTCCAACTCCCTAACACCCTAACTCCCTATCTATGAATACAAATGTATCTGTTTTATAACAAATTATTCAATATTAAAAACCCAAATCGAAACAAAATTCTGTATAATTCAGATTGTAAATTTGTATGACAGCAAGGGGATTCAGGGACACATCCGTTTTGTATGAAATATTGAGATTGCTTATAGCTTTTGAGGCTAAATGATGAAATTAATGATATTCCCTGCTAAAGAACTGTAATTCAGACTTTATGAATGCTGTGTGTATACTACTTACAATGCGGTAGTTATACAATGTATCAGAAACAACCAAATCAAATTAACTACAGCAATATATATCTCGTGGATTTCGCAGAATATTGAACTGTCTACAGCATCTCTGTATATACCATTAACGAGTATGGAACATCTCAAGGAAATTGATGACTGAAATTGACGACTGTAATTGATCTTAAGAACTTTTATTACTCAAGTATCACATGTCTCCAGACCATTAGTATATGGAATATCTATCTAATTTATTGCGGTGTATGATTTTACAAATTTGATCATTTGTACCATTGCCACAGGATATTGATGGCTGTAACAGTACTCCAGATGGATTGATCTATTTCATACAGTGTTTTCCCTTCGTTTTTAATAGAACAGGCTTGAAAGTGCATCAAACAGGCCAAGATGGGGATCTGGAGCCAAATTGAATTGGCCAAGAAAGGGGATCTGGGGGTTCT